>JAINUW010000412.1:0-115000 GCA_020205615.1 Panax quinquefolius
CCTGACCTCAGAAGGGAACGTTGGGCCCATTAGGCCGAAGTCATCCTGGATGATGAAGGTGTTCGAGTTCGGGCACCCGAGCCCTCTGGGTCGGAGCCCTAATTTGTAGTGTGGCATTCGGGGTTGGGTGTTCGAGTCCTTTTGGGCCGGAGCCCAGACAAGTGTATGAGTTTAGTTGGATTGGGCCTGTACAGTGGGTTGTCTTGCGTGCAGAGTCTGGAGCAATAAGAAGTTCCAATGGTTAACGACTCTAGTCCTAACCATACTTAAATAAGGTAACTCCAAAGGTAGTGTTGGAATTGGATTCCACTTGCACCTTTTAAAGAGATTGTGTTGGACCCAAATAATGGTAACTGCCATATTTAGGAATCCTAAACCGTCTCGGAGAAGGATTCGAAGGCAGTGAGAATACTATAAATACAATGCTTGGGTTTCAATTAACAGGTAATACATCTTTGAGCACTAAACACTAAAGCCTCCATTGTTAAACCTTGTGAACGACCTGTACTCATTCTCACACCGGAGCTATCCCCCGGCGGCACAAGCCGTCAAGCTTCGTGTGTGATCTGTTATTGTGCAGGTTCAAGCACGTGAATTCTGTGATTGGACACGTCGACGAAACTTGGCGTTAACACAGATGCTAAAAATAGTTGAAAGAGATATAATCATTATTGATATTATTTGGGTTAAATCTGTTGAACACAATTACAGAATATTTGTATGTCAAACTTGATTTGTAATTATGAGTAGTTTCTGGATGTAGTGTGATTTGGAGATTGTTAAATGTTGCAGTTGTAAAGCGAATAATTATTGAAGTTGTTCAGGTAAAATGCTTATCAATTGATTTATCTATGTTATTGAAATTTGATGCTTATTCTAACTTTTTCTATTAACATTTCATCACTTGAACTAGGTTTTTATTTATTGTTAATTAGTCATATGTTTAATAATTTTGTATCAGATGTTCTTTGTCTTGCTTTTTACTACTATGAATTATTCTTGAGGTTGAACATATAATATGTTTTCACTTATAACCCATGTCTTGTTATTCTAAGTCCCTCCTCTATTATTTTCGCCTTTTATGCAGTCAAGGCACAAGACTCAGATTACAATTTGATTCTCAAGTGATGGGCATTTATCTTACATTTGTGATTTTTGTCACTCCCAACTGATTTCTCTACATTTTGGATGCTTAAATTGATACTTTTTATGATTATTGTTTTACTTACATATATACACATGCTTCCACAAGCTGAAATGGTGTTTTAATTACTTAGTGTATCCAATAGTATTAGTCACCCCTAGGAGTTTCTTTATGAAAGTTCATGCATAGTTTTCAATTTAGCTAATTTCTTTGTTCTTTTATACCTTCCTTTTCTGCTAGCCCTACAGTTTATTTAACTGTTACATTGGGTATTGTATGTTTTATTGTATTAAGAGAATTTTTATCTGAAATCATATTGGGTATTTGAAATTTCATGTATGAATTAGCTATAAAAATCTCCAAGTATGTATAATGGTAGTTTATGTACAATTGGAGGTGTGACAGTTAATTTACTAACAAACTTGAGGGATGTTCAAGATATGAATCTCACTTCAATTGTTTCTTTAATATTGACTGAACTCATTACTTAATATGATGAAATTGTGGGATATGAGTCGGTATGTGACGCCCCCAAAATAGGTATACATCACCTATTCTGAGTCGCCAAATACATAGTACAGAATACAAATACAACCTTAAATATACAACATGAGCTATGAGTTTTAATACAAATATTGTCTTCTAGACAGTATTCAAACTCAAAATAAGTCCTCAATACATTTATTTTCACACTATTTCATAGAATAGTGAGGACTACTAATGCTATCATCTGGACCGCCACTCCGTTCCCCGACTAGTCCCTGCTACGTTCTCATTTCCTGAAGAGAACAATGAAAGCAAAAGGGTGAGCTCAACTAGCCTAGTAAGCTTTGATACAAACTATGACGCCCCCAAAACAGGTATACATCACCCATCTTGAGTCGCCAAATACATGGTACAAAATTCAAATACAACTTAATTATACAACAGTCGTGTAAAATACGACAAAACATAATCTAAGAGTTTTAATAAGAATATTATCATCTAGACAACATCCACACTCAATGGAGTCCTCATTACATTTATTGTCACACTATTTATGTAACAACCCCAAAATAGGTCCATTCCATCCAACCTATTCTGAGTCGTTAAATACATGGTACAGAAATAACTACAACTTTATTACAACAATTGTCGTGCAAAATACAACAACACATATGCTGTGAGTTTGGATACCAATATATACCAAATGTAACTCTGGACACCAACTTGGATAACACGTCACCATGACACCTTACATAAAGGTATACCAAAAACCTGTTTTAGAAATTAGAATCTTTGGGAAGTGCTCAAGGAAACCTTCGTGCGTGCATGGGAGGCCATGCTTTTAGGTTATGGTAGATATCATATGGCCACAGAATTATCCTTGGTTAACCCAATAAACCCCAAAGAAAAACGAGAAGATTACTATCATATTCTTCCCAATGGTGAGTCTTCTCTTGACATATCATTATCTCCACTGTCTCTAATTGGGTATTATACTCCAAACAAACACCAAGATTATATAGGTAGTGCTTGTAAATATACTCAGCAAGTGGATGAGCACAACCATGTCTTATGATAACACGAGGTTGTATGTCATTAGACATCTTGTATGATAGTGACAAAACACCATTCCAAGTTAAATTCACCTCACCCTCAACATCTATAGACCACCACTCTATTCCCTCGCTATCCCCCGCTCGACCCAGCTACACTTTTATTACCTGAAAGGAATTGTGAAACAAAAGGGTGAGCACAACTAGCTCAGTAAAGAATATTATGACTAAAGATAAATAAATTATCAATAGTCTTCATCAGTAATAAATCAGAGATTTAGAACATATGGTAGATGATAAAACTTTTCAACCATAGTTGCAGCGGAATGAGCAATCCATTAGAAGAGTCAAATAGACTATAAAGTCTATTGTCTTCTCCATGTTAAAAATCCACCAACAATGTTTTATCCCTGTAACATCAATCAACAATTCCTGTCCACAATCACGTGTATAACTCATAATCGTAATTGTTGTTCTAAATTCCTTTCCTCATCCAAGACAAAGATAATTTTCATCACTTGTCTTTACTCGAAACATCAAAGATCATGGTTATACCAAATCACGATTCTGCTCATAATCATACTAATAAATTCATCTTTGCACTACGGGCCAAAGATATTCATCAACAGTTCATCTTTACACTACAGGCTAAAGATATTCAACAACGGGTCATCTTTGCATTACAAGCCAAAGATATTCATCAATAATTCATCTTTGCACTACAGGCTAAGATATTCATCAACAAGTCATCTTTGCACTACGAGCAAAAGATATTCATCAATAATTCATCTTTGCACTACTGGCTAAAGATATTCATCAGTTGTTCATGTTCATTTAAACACTGTTCATCTTTGCACACTACAGCCAAAGATATTCTTCGTAAATCATTCATCTTTGTATTGGTTTTATCCACGCCCAAAAAATACCTCAAAATAATCATAGTGGTGTAAAATTCAAGAATGATCAAAACATGGATACAATCAAAGCTAGTATCCGAATAGATATTTTAGATTTAAAAGAAAAATTTTCATTTTTCTATTGAATAGTGTCAGATATCGTGAATAGTGCCGTGATCACGTGAATAGTAAGAATCGACACCAAAAGATAGAAATTCCACAAAAAACATTTTCACGCTTCATGAATAGTACTCGTGAATAGTAACTCGTGAATAGTAACTCATGAATAGTAACTCGTGAATAGTAGCTCATGAATAGTAACCCCGACATGAAAAAGTTCCAAATTTGATAAAACTTCAGATCAACATTTCAAAGATAATGATATTGAAGAAATAATATCATTACAAAAAATAATATCCCTTACCTCAAAAAGCAAAGACTTCCGATGGGATATCGGATATTTAATGAAGGAAACTTGCAATCGATGAATATCAACTCACCAAGTATCTAAATACTCACAAATTACACTCAATAATCTAGAGAGAGAAAGAGAGAAAACTTTGTTTCGGTGTGATTTTCAATTCTAACTTAGCCCTCTATTTATAGGAAAATGTTAGACGTCAAGGCACTTAACACTCGCAACCCGATGGCTTTACCGCTACTATTCCCACCCACCACATTTGAAATAAAATTCAGCACATTTCTTCACCAACCACAAGTGGGGCCCACTCAATTCTAGAATTTTCCACCAAAATCAATTATAAACCTAATTTCCGAATCACCACCTCTTAAAATTCATAACAAATCATTCGTTCATTTTAACGGTTAAAAATTTGTGGACATATACTCAACTTATGTATGTATAACATATCCAAAAATTACAACGATCCAACGGTGGGATCAAAATTTATAACTCACTTAATATAGTGAAGAACACCGATTTTTCGGACTATTAGTCCTTCGGACCGATTTCATTCAAAATTTCACCACGAAATATCTACAAAGAATTTTTGGGTAATTCAAATTTCTACAGTTATCTTACTTCTAGGGCTTTCTTTTGATATATGGCTCATCTCTTAACTCATTATACATTAAAGAGTTATGGATTTTACAAAATCAAGTAATAAACTAATTTTTTAAAAATCCCATATTTTGTTCTCCATTTCGACAAATAATCGATAAAACACCTCATCATTAATTCCTTCACTTATAACCACATAAATAAATCCATCATTTATATCCACATCAAATAAATATTTTCTTATCGTATGAATCAATAATTAATTATTCATAAATAATATTACGAATCACATTTATGACAACCAAAGTAGTTCCGAGGAAAGAGGGGCTTTCAATAAGAATTTCCTTCTTGCCAAGCAATTAGGTGACCAAACCTCTCCTTGATGTAACTTTCTAGACATTGCCAATAATGTTATCTAATAATATTATTCAAATAATATGAATTATTGATCCGATAATGGAGATAATAATGCGTTGACAATTATTGAACAACAATAATATAAAATATCAACGCAAAGAATTATTGAATCAATAAAATAAAATATTGAACAAGAACTCATCGTGGAAAATTATTGAGTAGTGCCTTCACGTAAGGATCAATAATTCAACAATATTGTGCAATCTTGTGTGCTCTTAAACCACGCCAGACATCGTTATTTTAACCACCGGGTATTCCAATGATCTTACTTGGTAATAACTACTGATTATTTTTAACCAACTTATATTTGTCGCTTTCTTCATCCAATCGCTTTCTCGTTATGGGGCCCATACATTTCGCTACTCGTCGCATTTAATATTCCCTGACGTAAAGAATATTCCACGACCAAACGAATATTCCCACAATAATGAATACTTTATACCCCTTGCTTATTTTGAAAAAAATTTCATATATCACCCTTAACTTTAACTTTTATCAATTTAACCAATTCTTGAATAGAAAAATTGAATACTTTTATTTCATAAAATTTGTGGTCTTACAATCTCCCTCCTTATGAAATTTCTTCCCGAAATTTACGTGCACTGCAGTATTTCAAAGAGTTGAGAATACCTTGTTTTCATTTTTGATTCTATCTCCCCTCGTCATCATGATTTCTCCATTGCTCATCTCCCCGTATTTGGATATCATTCTAGAATATGACTTCAAAACAAAGGTTAATTGAGCAAATTAATATATCACATAATATCTCGATATTATGGTGACCAACAAATAAGCTTAGGTAGGACACACACTAGCGAAGGATTTACTCATCTCTCCCTCCTAGTTCTATTCCCGATCTCCGCCGGAGATCATATCCCTAAGCTCGATATTAAATGTAACAACCCCAAAATAGGTCCATTCCATCCAACCTATTTCGAAGTCGTTAAATACATGGTACGTAAATAACTACAACTTTTTACAACAATTATCGTGCAAAATACAACAACACATATGTTGTGAGTTTGGATACCAATATATACCAAATGTAACTCGACACCAACTGGATAACACGTCACCATGACACCTTACATAAAGGTACACCAAAACCTGCTTTTAGAAATTAGAATCTTTGGGAAGTGCTCAAGGAAACCTTCGTATACATGGGAGGCCATGCTTTTAGGTTATGGTAGATATCATATGGCCACGTAATTATCCTTGGTTAACCTAATAAACCCCAAAGAAAAACGAGAAGATTACTATCATATTCTTCCCAATAGTGAGTCTTCTCTTGACATATCATTATCTCCACTGTCTCTAATTGGGTATTATACTCCAAACAAACACCAAGATTATATAGGTAGTGCTTGTAAAATATACTCAAGTGGATGAGCACAACCATGTCTTTATGATAACACGAGGTGTGTATGTCATTAGACATCTTGTATGATAGTGACAAAACACCATTCCAAGTTAAATTCACCTCACCCTCAACATCTATAGACCACCACTCTATTCCCTCGCTATCCCCCGCTCGACCTAGCTACACTTTTATTACCTGAAAGGAATTGTGAAACAAAAGGGTGAGCACAACTAGCTCAGTAAAGAATATTATGACTAAAGATAAATAAATTATCAATAGTCTTCATCAGTAATAAATCAGAGATTTAGAACATATGGTAGATGATAAAACTTTTCAACCATAGTTACAAATGAATGAGCAATCCATTAGAAGAGTCAAATAGACTATAAAGTCTATTGTCTTCTCCATGTTAAAAATCCACCAACAATGTTTTATCCTCAGTAACATCAATCAACAATTCTGCCCACAATCACGTGTATAACTTCATAATCGTAATTGTAGTTCTAAATTCCTTTCCTCATCCAAGACAAAGATAATTTTCATCACTTGTCTTTACCGAAACATCAAAGATCATGGTTATACCAAATCACGGTTCTGCTCATAATCATACTAATAAATTCATCTTTGCACCACGGGCCAAAGATATTCATCAACAGTTCATCTTTACACTACAGGCTAAAGATATTCAACAACGGGTCATCTTTGCATTACAAGCCAAAGATATTCATCAATAATTCATTTTTGCACTACAGGATAAGATATTCATCAACAAGTCATCTTTGCACTACGAGCAAAAGATATTCATCAATAATTCATCTTTGCACTACTGGCTAAAGATATTCATCGATTGTTCATGTTCATTTAAACACACTGCTCATCTTTGCACTATGTGCCAAAGATATTCTTCAGAAATCATTCATCTTTGCATTGGTTTTATCCACGTCCAAAAATACCTCAAAAATAATCATAGTGGTGTAAAATTCAAGAATGATCAAAACATGGATACAATCAAAGCTAGTATCCAGAATAGATATTTTAGACGAAAAGAAAAATTTTCATTTTTCGGTGAATAGTGTCGTATTCGTGAATAGTGCCGTATACGTGAATAGTGCCGTATACGTGAATAGTAACTCCGACACCAAAAGATAGAAATTCCACAAAAACATTTTCACGCTTCATGAATAGTACTCGTGAATAGTAACTCGTGAATAGTAACTCATGAATAGTAACTCGTGAATAGTAACTCATGAATAGTAACCCCGACATGAAAAAGTTCCAAATTTGATAAAAACTTCAGATCAACATTTCAGCATAATGATATTGAAGAAATAATATCATTACAAAAAAAATAATATCCCTTACTATCCCTTACCTCAAAAGAGCAAAGACTTCGACTGGGATATGGGATATGACGTCAAGGAAACTTGACCGATGAATATCAACTCACCAAGTATCTAAATACTCACAAATTACACTCAATAATCTAGAGAGAAAGAGAGAAAACTTTGTTTCGGTGTGATTTTCAATTTAACTTAGCCCTCTATTTATAGGAAAATGTTAAGACGTAGCAAGGCAGACTTTAACTCGCAACCCGATGGCTTTACCGCTACTATTCCCACCCACCACATTTGAAATAAAATTCAGGACATTTCTTCACCAACCACAAGTGGGGCCCACTCAATTCTAGAATTTTCCACCAAAATCAATTATAAACCTAATTTCCGAATCGGTCACCTCTTAAAATTCATAACAAATCATTCGTTCATTTTTAGCAGTTAAAATTTGTGGACATATACTCAACTTATGTATGTATAACATATCCAAAAATTACAACGATCCAACGGTCGGATCAAAATTTATAACTCACTTAATATAGTCAAGAACATCGATTTTTGGACTATTAGTCCTTCTGGACGATTTCATTCAAAATTTCACCACGAAATATCTACAAAGAATTTTGGGTGATTCAAATTTCTACAGATTATCTTACTTCTAGGGCTTTCTTTTGATATATGGCTCATCTCTTAACTCATTATACACAAAGAGTTATGGATTTTACAAAATCAAGTAATAAACTAATTTTTCTGAAAATCCCATATTTTGTTCTCCATTTCGACAAATACTGATAAAACACCTCATCATTAATTCCTTCACTTATAACCACATAAATAAATCCATCATTTATATCCACATCAAATAAATATTTTCTTATCATATGAATCAATAATTAATTATTCACAAATAATATTATGTAATCACATTTATGACAACCAAAGCCGCTCCTCAAAGAGAAAGAGGGGCTTTCAATAAGAATTTCTCCTCATCGCCGCAATTAGGTGACCAAACCTCTCCTTGATGTAACTTTCTAGACATTGCCAATAATGCTATCTAATAATATTATTCAAATAATATGAATTATTGATCCGATAATGGAGATAATAATAAAGTGACAATTATTGAACAACAATAATATAAAATATCAACGCAGCAATTATTGAATCAATAAAATAAAATATTGAACAAGAACTCATCGTGAAAATTATTGAGTAGTGCCTTCACGTAAGGATCAATAATTCAACAATATTGTGCAATACCAGTGCTATCTCTTATGCAACCACGCCAGACATCGTATTTTAACCAAGGGTATTCCAACAAGCCTTAATCTGGTGAATAACTACGCCTGTTATTTTTAACCAACTTATATTTGTCGTTTTCTTCATCCAATCGCTTTAGTTATGGGGCCCACATACATGGTAGCGCTACCGTCTGCATTTAATATTCCCTACGTAAAGAATATTCCACGACCAAACGAATATTCCCGACAATAATGAATACTTTATACCCCCCTTGCTTATTTTGAAAAAAATTTCATATATCACCCTTAACTTTAACTTTTATCAATTTAACCAATTACTGAATAGAAAAATTGAATACTTTTATTTCATAAAATTCGGGGTCTTATAATTTAATAGAATAGTGAGGACTACTAATGCTATCATCTAGACCGTCTCTCCATTCCCCGACTAGTCCCGGCTACGTTCTCATTTCCTGAAGAGAACAGTGAAGAAAGGGTGAGCTCAACTAGCCCAGTAAGAATTATTATGACTAAGATAATGCAGAATAAATTATCATTAGCCTTCAACAATGTTAAACTGATAAAATCCAATAGACAACAAGTTTAACTGCAGCGGAATAAGCAATCCATTAGAAGAGTCAAGTAGGGCATGATATCCATTATCTTCTATGATTTAAAATATTTTCATCAATTTTTATCGCTGAGACTAAGCTTAATAAATAAACCATATCATCGAATCTTCCCTGCACTATGGGCCAAGGATATTCATTAAATCATCAATAGTCATGACTATACCGAATAATCCCTGGTCATATTCATACCAAAAATTATCCATCAATGCACTTCAGGCCACTGAGGACTTTCACCACATCATTCGTCACATTACGGTCATAATTATACCGAATAATCCTTGGTCATAATCATACCAAGTCCATCTATGCACGTAAGCCAAAGATGACATTCATCACAATATAAGCATAAGGATGATGACAATGATATAAACATTAATCAAACGAAAATAAGGATAAATATTAATTTATCCGAATATTATCAATCACTTAATAAACTCATAATCTAATATTATTAATATTATAACAATATTTAAATCACTTCTTAAACTTATAAATAATTTATTTCAATTGTTCACACTTTACCAAATAATGCATTTAATCATTCAAAATGTCATACTCATAAGATTTAATCACTAATGATAAAATCCTCATCAAAAAATCAGATATACCCTATATAGGATTCCCAAGCCATAAAATCCTATTTTCCAATTTTGTTACTTCACATAACATATTTAATTCATTTACTCATAACTAGTTCATTTTCATGAAAATACCAAATCATTACCAAAAATATTTCTTTTATGGGATTTAGCGTAATATAGTCCCATATGAAATATATTTTTTCTGAGTTTTTAAAATTCATTTACTATTTTTCATATGGCCAAAACTGCCGAATATTTAGACATTTATCATAAATTGTACTTTTGTCCTAAAATTCCGAAATTTACAGGGTATACTCCTGCTATATACATGTACTTCCAATAAAATTTTCACCAATTTTGGAGTTAACCACAAAGAGTTATAAGGATTTACTTTTAAAATAGTCTTTTCTCATAAAATCCATAACTCTTAATCTATACATCTGAAAATCGCCATCTTTGGACACAATATAGAAAACTCATCAAATTATCATTTCAAATTTTTCCAGAATTTTTGAGGGTCAGAAAAATTACAAAACTGCAAATGGATTTTCACCCACCATGAGGTAATTCACATAAACAGATCATTTCCACAATTTAATAAGGAATGATTACAAAGGATCATTCACCATGCATGCGATAATCCACATAGACAGGTTATTCCAACAGAATAATAAAGAATGGAATAATGTAAGAATTCACCATGCATGCGATAGATCGCATGCATAAAAGTTATTCCCAATGTAATAATAAAGAATGGAACTGTGTCATGCCAGAATCCGCATGCATGTGATATTCCAAATGTAATAATAAAGAATGGAACAAGGTCATGCGTAATTCGCATGCATGTGATATTCCAATGTAATAATAAAGAATGGAATAACAAAAGAATTCACGTGCATACGATAGATCGTGATACAAAAGTTATTCCAATGAATAATAAAGAATGGAATAATAGAAGACTTCACTGTGCATGCGATAGACCGCATAAATAGGTTATTCCAACATAATAATAAATAATGGAACCAGTCATGCTTAATACGCATGCATGTGATATTCCAACCGAATAATAAAGAATGGAATAATGAGAAGAATTTCACCACGTATGCAGATGCAGATTGTGATAAACGGAGTTATTCCAACATAATACTAAAGAATGGAATAATGTAAGAATTTCACCATGTATGCGGTACTTTGACAGACAAAAGTTATTCCAACATAATAATAAAGAATGGAATAACAACCTTACGAGTATTGAAATAAAATAACTCTCTTCATGAATACGAAAGAATAATACCCTTACCTTAGAATAAAGTTGGATATCGAATGAGAGGTAGCAGACTTCTCTTCTTCTTTCTCTCTATAATTTCTCTCTATAATAATTGCTCTAAAGCTTCAGTGAATTGGTGAGAAATGAAGGAAGAATGAGCTTCTATTTATAGGAAAATATAGTTTCGATAATTGCACGTTTTGGGGCTCGAAATATTACAATACAATACCTCCAACTTTTCTTTCATTTTTAATTTAGTCATGCAAGTATTATCAAACTTATACCACCTCCCCTAATAGTAAATAATGTGAATCAATAGTTCAATCATATGAATCAATAGTTATAATCATGTAAAAATATGAATTACAGTATAGTACTTCCATCTATACCTCCATTTTTAACTTAGTCATGCAAGTATTATAAATCTTGCACCAAATCCCCTAATAGTACATGAATGTGATTCAATAGTACACACATGTGAACAAATAGTTATATAAGCATGTGAATTAGTAGCAATTAATTGCTCTTTTATCCGATTAATTACCCGATTTATCAATATAACCCCTATACATCAATTATTATCGGAATAAATGTCAATTTTCACTAACACTAATAATTCCAACACAATGGAACTATCAATTTCATCTTTAATCAACACGAACTTATTCATCATTCATATTATAATTCACAATATTTAACAATCAGGTTGTTCCCAGGAAAGAGGGGGCTTTCCGATAAGGATTTCTCCTTATTGGCGCGCAATTAGATGACCAAACCTCTCCTTGACAGAACTTCTAGACATTGTAAATATTTCAATTTAATAATATGAATAACTTTGTCATCTCAATTATTGATTTAATAATATAACATTTTATGCATATAATACTATGACAATAATCGAATCAATAATATGAGAGATATGATGCAGTAATTACTGTAGCAATAATTGAGTATAACTAAGTGACTTCTCACGTAAGCATCAATAATTAATACTGTGTGCTACTATGCAACCCATGTAGACATCGTATTTTTACTACCGGTAGTTCAACGCTTTTAACTGAGAATAGCTTTCGCCATTATTTTTAATAAAAGATAATTATGTCATTTTTTTAATTAGGACAATACTTCCGTTGTGGGTTCCACCAATGATTGTGCCGTCGTACGAATATTTCCTGTTAAAACGAATATTCCCCGACCAATCAAATATTATATAACTACTTGCTTACTTTGAAAAATTTGTAAATATTTCCCACAACTATAACATTATATCAAATCCACACCATAATATTCAAAAATATATTTCGAGAAAATTATTCTTTATTCATAAAAGTTGGGGTCTTACAACCTCCCCTTCTTATGAAATTTTATCCTCGAAATTAGGGTACGTACCTTGTATATCGAAGAGGTGAGGATACCTTGACTTCATTTCATATTCCAACTCTTGAGGTATAACCTTTGAGTGTTGAATACGATCCTTCTTATCCAAGATTTTAACACGTATCTCCTCATACGTTAAATCTTCTGCTATCTCGTCTAGTTCTAATTTAATAATGTGGTTTGGGTCATCCGCATATTTACGTAACATCGATACGTGAAAAACATTATGAACACGCGATATACTTGGTGGTAAAATGAGTCTATATGCCACAGTTCCTACTCGATCAAGGATTTCAAATGGGCCAATAAAATTGAGGGTTGAGATTTCCTCTCTTCATCGATTCTTGCTTCTAGAATAACGTTCTCTTGAACCTTCTTCTTCACATTCATCAGCTCTGAGTATGTACCTTGCATGGCTTTAACTTTATCGATTAAAGTCGATTCTACTCGTATATTCGCTATCTTCACGTGGGTCCTTAGATTCTTTAACTCTATCTTCATCATTTGTAAGTTATACGAAATCAGTTTTTGTGTTAACAACATCGCACTCGTAAACGCATACGATCTTCTACTCAACACGTCAGCTACCACGTTCTCTCTTCCACAATGATATTGAATGGTATGATCGTAATCTTCAACAGCTCGAGCCAACATCTTTGGCGCATGTTACGTTCACTTTAGTTGAAGAAATATTTGAGGGTTTTAGAAATGGGTTTTCAGATTGGGGTCAATACAAAATTTGATTTCACGCCTAGGGGTAAGCTAAGAAGTCTTCAGGAATACGTCAGGAAATTTATTAACAATAGAAATATCATTCAAAACTGAGACCCTCATCCAAGACTTGGATAGTACGTCACATTGATACCTATCAACTTGTCATCGTCATTCACAACGTCCCCTACGGATAGTTCGGCTTCAATGCATTCCACACAAGGAAGTCACCAGCGAAAGGCTTAGGGCTCTTTACTTATGGCTTAATATAACAGTGATTGACTTTAGTGGTTTGGTTGCTCGAATTCGCATAACAGGTTGGTTAGGAATATGAAAGCTAACAACCATACGAAAAGCTTGATGAGTAGTTAACCAATCGCTTCCTAAAATCACATCAAAGGCAAGTATTTTCAAAGAGATAAGATTGACAGGTAACGTGAAACTGTCGATTTGAATCAACAAGATTTATAAACAGTGGAGGTAACGAAGGTTTCTACTAACGAAGTTTCAACCAATAAGTTAAAGTCTAACTTCTCTGTGGTCAAATTTAAACATTGAACGTAAGCAAGAGAGATAAAAGAATAAGTAGAACCGGTATCGAATAAGGTATAGACTTCGTAAGCGTTTATGATTAACTTACCCGTGCTAACTTCGTTCGGGTAACTCACTTTTTGAGAAGTCACGAAAAACGCTCTTCCTAAAACCACCGACTTTGTTTTGTCCGTAACCGCCTTTGGTGCCACCGTCCCAGCTGGACTTGACTTTGATGCACGACAAAATCGGGCTAGGTGACCTTCTTTTCCACAATTTTAACATGCTTTGGATTGCATCATGCAATTTGGACTGATATGTCCCTCCCCTCCGCATTTGAAGCATACAATTGGTGGTCGTTCTCCTTCCTTGAAAATGGGTGTTGGTGTTGCTGTCTTTCCATCATTGTTGAACCTTCTCTTATTGAAATTTCCACTTCTATTATCTTGGCCATGATTACCACCGAAGTGGTTACCATTCTTGGCATGATAATTTCCCCCACGATGGTTATCATTGTTCTGATGGTCGTTGCCACCGATACGATTATTATCGTGTTGTTGGTCGTTGCCTTTTAGTTGTGCTGACTCATTATTTCGCTCCAATAACTGAACCCTATTCACAACATCTGAATATAAACAAAGTTTGTGAGAAATGAGGTATTGACGTATATCGAATTTCAAACCTCTTAGAAACATTCGCGTCATTTGCTCCTCATTATCGACCAAATGGGATGCAAACTGGGATAACTCCGCAAATTTAGCCTCGTATTGCGACACGGTCTTATTGTTTTGCTCCAACTTGATAAACTCCATCTCCTTCATGTGACGAATACTTTCGGGAAAGTACTTGACGTTGAACAGCTCTTGGAACTTCTCTCAAGACATCTTGAGTGTGTTTAGTCAGTACGCGTTTATGATTCCCACCAAAGAATCCGCCTCTTCACGCAACATAAAGGTGGCAAAGGGAAACTTTTGCTCCTTCGAGCATCCCAAGACATCAAATATCTTGGTGATCTGCTTTAACCACGTCTCCGCCTTAAGTGGTTCTGGCTTTCCCAAAAACTCCGACAGTCCCAGCTCCTTGAACTGCTTAGCGGTGACCATCCGAGAGTTGTCGGTGTTTCCACCTGCATTTTGAACAGAGTCTCTCTCTCACCGATGTTGCATGAATTGCATAAAGCCTCCGAACATCTCATCGTTCATCATCTGATCGGTGTTGTTATTTACCTGAGGATTATTGTCTTCCTGTTGCACATTATCCTGGGTATTGATCGTTGGTGACTCAACGGTCTCATGTGCTTCATTGCTGATCTTAACATTTTCAGATGTCATTTTCAAACACTGTCACAAAACAAGGGTTAATTGGCATATCACATATTATCCCTATACTCTGACCGACCAGTTAAATACCAAATAAACTTAGGTAGGTCATACTAGCGATGGAATTCCACGTCTCTTCCCTCCTAGTTCTTGTCTCACATCTCAGCCAGGGATCATATCCCTAAGCTTTGATACCAACAGTGACGCCCCCAAAACAGGTATACATCACCCATCTTGAGTCGCCAAATACATGGTACAAAATTCAAATACAACTTAATTATACAACAGTCGTGTAAAATATGACAAAACATAATCTAAGAGTTTTAATAAGAATATTCTCATCTAGACAATATCCACAATCAATGGAGTCCTCATTACATTTATTGTCACACTATTTAACAGAATAGTGAGGACTACTAATACTATCATCTGGACCGTCACTCCGTTCCCCGATTAGTCCCGGCTACGTTCTCATTTTCTGAAGAGAACATTGAAAGAAAGGATGAGCTCAACTAGCCCATTAAGAAATATTATGACTAAGATAGTGCAGAATAAATTATCATTAGCCTTCAACAATGTTAAACTGATAAAATACAATAAACAACAAGTTTAACTGCAGCAAAATAAGCAATCCATTAGAAGAGTCAAGTAGAGCATGATATCCACTATCTTCTATGATTTAAAATGTTTTCATCAATTTTTATCACTGAGACTCAGCTTAATAAATAAACCATATCATCGAATCTTCCCTGCACTACGGGCCAAGGATATTCATTAAATCATCAATGGTCATGACTATACCGAATAATCCCTGGTCATAATCATACCAAAAATTGTCCATCAATGCACTTCAGGCCACTGAGGACTTTCACCACATCATTCGTCACATTACGGTCATGATTATACCGAATAATCCCTGGTCATAATCATACCAAGTCCATCTATGCACGTAAGTCAAAGATGACTTTCATCACAATATAAGCATGAGGATGATGACAATGATATAAGCATTAATCAAACGAAAATAAGGATAAATATTAAAGACTTTAAATTTATCCAAATATTATCAATCACTTAATAAACTCATAATCTAATATTATTAATATTATGACAATATTTTAATCACTTCTTAAACTTATAAACAATTTATTTCAATTGTTCACACTTTACCAAATAATGCATTTAATCATTCAAAAATGCCATACTTATAAGATTTCATCACCAATGATCAAATCTCTCATCAAAAATCTGCATATACCCTATATAGGATTCCCAAGCCATAAAATCCTATTTTCCAATTTTGTTACTTCACATAACATATTTAATTCATTTACTCATAACTAGTTCATTTTCATGAAAAATACCAAATCAGTCCCAAAAATATTTCTTTTATGGGATTTAGCAGAATATAGTCCCATATTGAACATATATTTTTCTCAGAATTTTTAAAATTCATTTACTATTTTTCATATGGCCAAAACTGCCGAATATTTAGACATTTATCATAAATTGTACTTTTGTCCTAAAATTCCGAAATTTACAAGGTATACTCCTGCTATATACATGTACTTCCAATAAAAATTTCACCAATTTTGGAGTTAACCACAAAGAGTTATAAGGGTTTACTTTTAAAATAATCTTTTCTCATAAAATCCATAACTCTTAATCTATACATCCAAAAATTGCCATCTTTGGACACAATATAGAAAACTCATCAAATTATCATTTCAAATTTTTCCAGAATTTTTTAGGGTCAGAAAAATTACGAAACTACAAATGGATTTTCACCCGCCATGAGGTAATTCACATAAACAGATCATTTCCGCAATTTAATAAGAAAAAAATACAAAGTATCATTCACCATGCATGCGATAATCCACATAGACAAGTTATTCCAACAAAATAATAAAGAATGGAATAACAGAAGAATTCACCATGCATGCGATAGACCACACAAACAGGTTATTCCCAACAGAATAATAATGAATGGAATAATAAAGAATAATAAAGAATGGAATAATCCGCACAGACGGGATTTGCCAACAGAATAATAAAGAATGGAATAACAAAAGAATTCACCAGGCATGCGATAGACCGCACACACAGGGTATTCCAACAGAATAATAAATAATGGAACCAGGTCATGCGTAATACGCACAAACAGGATATTCCAACAGAATAATAAAGATTGGAATAACAAAAGAATTCACCAGGCATGCGATAGACCGCACACATAGGTTATTCCAACAGAATAATAAATAATGGAACCAGGAAATGCGTAATACGCACAGACATGATATTCCAACAAAATAATAAAGAATGGAATAACAGAAGACTTCATCAGGCATGCGATAGACCGCACAGACAAGTTATTCCAACAGAATAATAAATAATGGAACCAGGTCATACGTAATACGCACAGACAGGATATTCCAATAGAATAATAAAGAATGGAATAACAGAAGAATTTCACCATGTATGCGGTACTTCGCATAGACAGGTTATTACAACATAATAATAAAGAATGGAATAACAGAAGAATTTTACCATGTATGCGGTAATTCGCATAGATAGGTTATTCCAACATAATAATAAAGAATGGATTAACAACCCTTACGAGTATTAAAAGAAAATAACTCTCTTCATGAATACGAAAGAATAATACCCTTACCTTAGAATAAAAGTTGGATATTGGAATAGAGAGAGGCAGGACTTTTCTTCTTCTTTCTCTCTATAATAATTGCTCTAAAGCTTTAGTGAATTGGTGAGAAATGAAGGAAGAATGAGCTTCTATTTATAGGAAAATATAGTTTCGATAATTGCACGTTTTGGGGCTCGAAATATTACAATACAATACCTCCAACTTTGCTTTCATTTTTAATTTAGTCCTGCAAGTTATATCAAACTTGCACCACCTCCCCTAATAGTAAATAATGTGAATCAATAGTTCAATCATGTGAATCAATAGTTATAATCATGTGAAAATACGAATTACAGTATAGTACTTCTATCTATACCTCTATTTTTAACTTAGTCATGCAAGTATTATAAATCTTGCACCAACTCCCCTAATAGTACATGAATTTGATTCAATAGTACACATATGTGAACAAATAGTTATATAAGCATGTGAATTAGTAGCAATTAATTGCTCATTTATCCGATTAATTACTCGATTTATCAATATAACCCCCAGACATCAATTATCATCGGAATAAATGTCGATTTTCACTAACAATAATAATTCCAACACAATGGAACTATCAATTTCATCTTTAATCAACATGAACTTATTCATCATTAATATTATAATTCACAATATTTAACAATCAAGTCGTTCCTGTGAGAAAGGGGGCTTTTCGATAAGGATTTCTCCTTATCAGTAGCGCAAGCAATTAGATGACCAAACCTCTCCTTGACAGAACTTCTAGACATTCTAAATATTACAATTTAATAATATGAATAACTTTGTCATCTCAATTATTGATTTAATAATATAACATTTTATGACATTTTATGCGGATATCTTTGTGACAATAATCGAATCAATAATATGAGAGATATGATGCAAAGAATTATTGTAGTAATAATTGAGTATAACTGAGTGACTTCTCACGCAAGCATCAATAATCAATACCATGTGCTACTATGCAACCACGTGTATTACTGTACTTTTACTACCAGGTAGTTCAATAGTTTTAATGGTAACATTTTCGCCGTTATTTTTAATAAAAGATAATTATGTCATTTTCTAATTACGACAATACTTCCGTTGTGGGGTCCACCAATGATTGTGCCGTCGTACGAATATTCCCTATTAAAACGAATATTCCCTTACCAATAAAATATTATATAACCACTTGCTTACTTTACAAAATTTATAAATATTACCCACGACTATAACATTTTATCAAATCCACACCATAATATTCAAAAATATATTTCGAGAAAATTATTCTTTATTCATAAAAGTTGGGGACTTACAATATTTATATATATATATATATATTATTTAAAATCTAATAAAACAAATAACTTTATAAAAGTATTCATTTTTATATAAAAAGATTTTAATATGCAAACACTATCGCATATTACTATGCAAATATTTATGCATAATAAAATATAATATATTCTATTTATAATCAAATAAAACAAAACTTTATAAAAAGTATTCTATTTTATATAAAAAGATTTTACTATGCAAATACTATCTTTGGCACTATCTAAAACACTATGCATAATAAAATATAATATATTCTATTTATAATCAAATAAAACAAAACTTTATAAAAAGTATTCTGCTTTTATATAAAAAATTTTCATTTTATTACATTTATAATAATAATAAAATAAAATTTATATATATAATATATATATATATATAAACTTTTGTGACTTCCAGATTCCCCCCACCCCCCCATTTTTTTCCCGTGGGCCCCACATGTGGGCCCATCTTTTAAGAAATTTCTACCGATTATTTTGAAAAAAATGGGTAAATGGGGGTCCATAAAATAAGCAAAACTTCATAAAAATCACTTTATAAATTTTAACAACATTTATCACCTTTATAATAATTCACAATATTAATCACTGTGTCATTCCCAGGAAGAGAGGGCTTTCAATAAGGATTTCTCCATATCAAGCGCCTTGATTAGGTGACCAAACCTCTCCTCGATGTAATATCTAGACATCGTTAATATTGTAAATAATAATATTAATAACTTTGTCGTCTCAATTATTGATTTAATAATATATAAAATATTGACAATAATTGAATCAAATAACGTGAGATACTATGTAGCAATTATTGTAGCAATAATTGAACCAAACTGAGTGACTTCTCACGTAAGCATCAATAATCAATACCGTGTGCTACTATGCAACCACGCCAGACATTCATTTCTTTTAACAAGGGTGTTTCAACAGTTAACGGTAAAACTTCCGCCGTTATTTTCATAAAACATTTTTGTCGTTTTCTCAATCCTACAATACTTCCGTTGTGGGGTCCACCAATAATTGTGTCATTGTACGAATATTCCCTGTTAAAACGAATATTCCCTGACCAATCGAATATTATATAACAACTTGCGTACTTTGCAAAATTTATAAATATTACCCATAACTATAACATTATATCAAATCCACGCCATAATATTAAAAAAAAATATTTCGAGAAATTTAAATCTTTATTCATAAAATTTGGGGTCTCATAATCTCCCCTCCTTATGAAATTTCGCCCTCGAAATTTACGTACGTACCTGGTATGCCGAAGAGATGAGGATACCTTGACTTCATTTCATATTTTAACTCTTGAGGTATAACCTTTGAGTGTTGAATACGATTCTTCTTATCCAAGATTTTAACACGTATCTCCTCATACGTTAAATCTTCTGTTATCTCGTCTAGTTCTAATTCAATAATGTGGTTCGGGTTGTCCACATATTTACGTAACATCGATACGTGAAAAACATTATGAACACGCAACATACTTGGCGGTAAAACGAGTCTATAGGCCACAGTTCCTACTCGATTGAGCTTTTCAAATGGGCCAATTAAATCGAGGGTTGAGATTTCCTCTATTCATCGACTCTTACTTTTAGAATAACGTCTTCTTGAACCTTCTTCTTCTTATTCATCAGCTCCAGGTGTGTAATTTGAGCGACTTTAACTTTATCGATTAAAGTTGATTCTACTCATATATTCGTTATCTTCACGTGGGTCTCTAGAGTCTTTCACTCTATCTTCATCATTTGTAAGTTATATGAAATGGGTTTTTGTGTTAACAACATCGCACTCAGAACGATACGATCGATCTTCTACTCAACGCGTCAGCTACCACGTTCTCTCTTCCATAATGATATTGAATGGTATGATCATAATCTTCAACAGCTTGAGCCAACGTCTTTGGCGCATTATACGTTCATTTTCATTGAAGAAATATTTAAGGGTTTTAGAAATGGGTTTTGTACTGGGGTCAATACAAAATTCGATTTCATGCTATAGGGGTAGGCTAAGAAGTCTTCAAGAATACGTCAGAAAATTTATTAATAATAAAAATATCATTCAAAACTATGACCCTCATCCAAGACTTGGATAACACGTCACATTGATATCTATCAACTTGCCACTGTTATTCACGACGTCCCCTACGGATATTCTAGCTTCGGTGCATCCCAAGACTTGGAAGTCGCCAGTGAAAGGCTCGGGGCTCTTTACTTATGGCTTGATATAACAGTGATTAACTTTAGTGGTTTGGTTGCTTGAATTTGCATAACAGGTTGGTTAGAAATATGAAAGCTAACAACCTTACGAAAAGCATGATGAGTAATTAACCAATCGATTCCTAAAACCACATCAAAGGCAAGTATTTTCAAAGAGATAAGATCAACAGGTAACGTGAGGGTATCGATTTGAATCAAACAAGATTTATAAACAGTGGAGGTAACGAAGGTTTCTACTAACGAAGTTTCAATCGATAAGTCAAAGTCTAATCTCTCCGGAGTCAAATTTAAACGTTGAGCGCAAGAAAGAGAGATAAAAGAATAGGTAGAATCGGTATCTAATAAGGTATAGACTTCTCAAAAATTTATAATTAACTAACCCGTGCTAACTTCGTTTGGATTACTCGCTTTTTGAGAAGTCACGAAAAACGCTCTTCTTGAAACCACCGACTTTGTTTTGTCCGTATCCGCCTTTAGTGCCACCGTCCCAACTGGACTTGACTTTGGTGCACGAAAAAATCGGGCTAGGTGACCTTCTCTTCCACAATTGTAACACGTTTTGGACAGCTGCGCACAGTTTTGACTGATATGTCCCTCCCCTCCGCATTTGAAGCATATGATAGGTGGTCGTTCTCCTTCCTTAACAACGGGTGCTGATGCTGATGTCTTTCCATCATTGTTGAATCTCCTCTTCTTGAAATGTCATTTCTTATTATTTTGGCCATGATTACCACCGAAGTGGTTACCATTTCTAGCATGTTGATTCCCTCCACGTTTATTGTCACCGCTTTGATGACTGCTATCACTGGTATTATCATTTTGTCGGCTGCTCTCTTTTGGTTGGGTTGACTCATTATCGCGCTCCAATAACTGAGCCCTATTCATAACATCTGAATATAAACAAAGTTGTGAGAAATGAGGTATTGAAGTATTTTGGGTTTCAAACCTCGTAGAAATATTCGTGTCATTCTCTCCTCATTATCTACCAAATGGGATGCAAACCGGGATAACTCCGCAAACTTAGCCTCGTACTTTGACACGGTCATGTTGTTTTGCTCCAGCTTGATGAACTTTACCTCTTTCATGTGACGAATAATTTCGGGAAAGTACTTGTTGTTGAACAATTCTTGGAACTTTTCCCAAGTCATCTTGATCTCTGCAGCAGTTGAGCACGCTTCTGATTCCCACCGAAGAATCGCCTTTGCTCGCAACATGAAGGTGGCAAAGGGAACCTTTTGCTCCTCGGAGCATCCCAAGACATCAAATATCTTGCAGATCTACTTTATCCATGTCTCCGCCTTAAGTGGTTTTGGCTCTCCAAAAAACTCCGGTGGTCCCAGTTCCTTGAACTGCTTTACGGTGACCGTCCGAGAGTTGCCAGTGTTTCCACCTGCATATTGGACAGGAGCCGCTCTTGCCTGATGTTTCATGAATTACATAAAGCCTCTGAACATTCCATCGTTCATCATTTGCTTAATGTTGTTGTTTGCATGAGGATTGTCGCCTTCCTGATGCACATTATCATGATTATTGATCTGTGGAGACTCAATGATCTCCTGTGCTCCATTGCTATTCTCAACATTCTCGGATGTCATTTTCAAATACTGCCACAAAACAAGGGTTAATTAACATATCACATATTATCCCTATACTCTAACCGACAAATTAAATACCAAATAAACTTTGGTAGGTCATACTAGCGAAGGAATTTCCCGTCTCTCCCCTCCTAGTTCTTGTCTCACATCTCACCTGTGGATCATATCCTAAGCTTTGATACTAACCGAGACGCCCCAAAATAGGTATACATCACCTATTACGAGTTGCCAAATACATGGTACGTAATACAAATACAACCTTAAATATCTAACATGAAATGTGAGTTTTAATACAAATATTGTCTTCAGGACAAGATTCAAACTCAAAATAAGTCCTCAATACATTTATTTTCACACTATTTCATAGAATAGTGAGGACTACTAATGCTATCATCTGGACCGTCACTCTGTTCCCCGACTAGTCCATGCTGCATTCTCATTTCCTGAAGAGAACAATGAAAGCAAAAGGGTGAGCTCAACTAGCCCAATAAGAAATATTATGACTAAGATAATGCATAATAAATTATCGTTAGCCTTCAACAGTGTTAAACTGATACAATATAACAAACATCAAGTTTAACTACAACGGAACAAGCAATCCATTAGAAGAGTCAAGTAGAGAATAAAATCTACTATTTTCTATGATTTAAAAGGTTTTTCATCACTTTTATAGCTGAGACTCGGCTCAATAAATAATCCACATCATCCCTGCACTACGGCCAAGGATATTCATTAGTATCACAACCACAAATTATCCATGCACTATGGGCCAAGGATATTCGTGTTTTCATCAATGGTCATGATCATGCCAACAACTGTCCATCAATGCACTACGGGCCAATGAGGACTTTTACCACATCATTTATAACATTATGGTCATGATTATACCGAATAATCCCTGGTCATAATCATACCAAGTCCATCTATGCACTACAGGACACAGATGACTTTCAAAATAATATAAACATGAGGATGATGACAATGACATAATAATTCAATAAAACAAGTTCAAGAATAAATTTTAAAGATTTATAAATTAATTTATCCAGGAACCAATAACGTCCATATTGTCAACATGATACTGTTTTGTGGAGTAAAAATTCAAGAATGCTCAAAAGAATATTTTCATGAAAAGATACTGGATGAAGTGCAAATATCCAGGATATTCTACTAATTTCATGGAGTATAGATGCCAAAACTTTAACCAACTGAGTATAATAGAATATATGAAAGCAGAATGATTTTTTCGCCGCGCGTGCAGTAATCCACGCAGATGCAGATCATTTCCACAAGTTAATAAGGAATGAATACAAAGGATCATTCACCATGTATGCGGTAATCCACATAGATAAAAGTTATTCCAACAGAGTAACAAAGAATGGAACCGGTCACGCGTGAATCGCATGCAGACGGGATATTCCAATGTAATAATAAAGAATAGAATCGAGGTCGTAAATGCGTGAATCCGAGAATGCATGCGAGGATGTTCCAACAGAATAATAAAGAATGGAACCAGGTCATGCGTAATCCGCACAGACATGATGTTCCAACAGAATAATAAAGAATGGAATAACAATAGAAGTCACCGGGAATGTGATAGACTGCACAAACAGGTTATTCCAACAGAATAATAAAGAATGGAATAACAACAGAATTCACCAAGCATGTGATAGACCGCACAGACAAGTTATTCCAATAGAATAATAAAGAATGAAATAACAGAAGAATTTCACCATGTATGCGGTACTTCGCATAGACAAATTATTCCAACATAATAATAAAGAAAGGAATAACAACCCTTATGAGTATTGAAAGAAAATAACTCTCTTCATGAATACAAAAGAATAATACCCCTTACCTTAAAAAGAATAGTATTCCGACGGGTAGGGCGGGGATATACTTGAAGAAAACTTGCATTATTTTCTACGCTCAAAGCTTTCTTAAACTCTAAAGAAATACACTCAAGATTATAGAAGAAAAATTCTCTGAACTTCTGGTGTGTTTTTTTTAATTCTAACTAAGCATCCTATTTATAGGAGAATGGAAAGGATACTATGTAATAAAATATAATATATTCTATTTATAATTATATAATAAAACAAAATTTATAATATATATATATATATATATTATTTAAAATCTAAAAAACAAATAACTTTATAAAAGTATTCATTTTATATAAAAAGATTTTACTATGCAAACACTATGCATAATAAAATATAATATATTCTATTTATAATCAAATAAAACAAAATTTTATAAAAGTATTCTATTTTATATAAAAAATTTGCATTTTATTACATTTATAATAATAATAAAACAAAAAATTTATATATATATATATATATATATATATATATATAAACTTTCGTGACTTCCCAGATTTCCCCCCTCCCCCCATTTTTCTTTCTTGGGCCCCACATGTGGTGTAAGACCCCAAATTTTATGAATAAAGATTTAATTTTCTCGAAATATTTTTTTCAAAATTATGGTATGGATTTGAGATAATGTTATGGTTGTGGGTAATATTTACAAATTTTGAAAAGTATGCAAGTGGTTATATAATATTCGATTGGTCGAGGAATATTCTTTTTGTCGAGGAATATCCGTACGACGGCACAATCATTGGTGGACCCCATAACGAAATTATTGTCGGAATGAGAAAATGACAGAAATATTTTTATAAAAATAACGATGAAAGTGTTACCGTTAAAACTGTTGAACTACCCGGTAGTAAAAGTACAGTAATACGCGTGGTTACATAGTAGCACACGGTATTGATTATTGATGCTTACGTGAGAAGTCACTCAGTTATACTCAATTATTGCTACAGTAATTGCTGCATCATAGCTCTCATATTATTGATTCGATTATTGTCACAGTATCATCTGCATTATATGATATATTATTAAATCAATTATTGAGACGACAAAGTTATTCATATTATTAAATTGCAATATTTATAATGTCTAGAAGTTCTGTCAAGGAGAGGTTTGGTCATCTAATTGCGCGCCAATAAGGAGAAATCCTTATCGAAAAGCCCCCTCTTTCCTGGGAACGACCCGGTTGCTAAATATTGTGAGTTATAATATTAATGATGAATAAGTTCATGTTTGATTAAAGATGACATTGATAGTTCCATTGTGTTGGGATTATTAGTGTTAGTGGAAATCGACATTTATTCTGATGATAATTGATGTCTGGGGGTTATATTGATAAATCGGGTAATTAATCGGATAAATGAGCAATTAATTGCTACTAATTCACATGCTTATATAACTATTTGTTCACATGTGTATACTATTGAATCACATTCTTGTACTATTAGGGGAGTTGGTGCAAGATTGATAATACTTGCATGACTAAGTTAAAAATGGAGGTATAGATGGAGGTACTATACTGTAATTCATATTTTCACATGATTGAACTATTGATTCACATTATTTACTATTAGGGGAGGTGGTGCAAGTTTGATAATACTTGCAGGACTAAATTAAAAATGAAAGAAAAGTTGGAGGTATTGTACTGTAATATTTTGAGAGCCCCAAAACATGCAATTATCGAAACTATATTTTCCTATAAATAGAAGCTCATTCTTCCTTCATTTCTCACCAATTCACTAACGCTATAGAGTAATTATTATAGAGAGAAATTATAGAGAGAAAGAAGAAGAGAAGTCTGCTACCTCTCTACTCTAGTATCCAGTTTCTTTCTAAGATAAGGGGTATTATTTCTTTCGTATTCATGAAGAGAGCTTCTGTTATTCCATTCTTTATTATTATGTTGGAATAACCTATCTATGCAAAGTACCGCATACATGGTGAAATTCTTCTGTTATTCCATTCTTTATTATTATACTGTTGGAATATATCATGCATCTGCGGATTACGCTAGAACTAGTTCAATTCTTTATTATTCATTTGAATAACTCGCCTATGCGATTCTATCGCATGCATGGTGAATTCTTTGTTATTCCATTCTTTATTATTCATTGGAATATCCATCATGCGATTATCATCGCATGCCTAGTGAATTTCGTTGTTATTCCATTTTTATTATTTTATCGAATATCATCGTATGCATGCGGTTTACGCATTGACTCGTTCCATTCTTTATTATTCGTCGAATATCACATGCATGCGGTTTACGCACGTGACCAGTTCCATTCTTTATTATTACGTTGGAATATCACATGCAAATGCAATTTACGCATGACCGGTTCCATTCTTTATTATTCATTGGGAATAACTCGTCATGCGCGGCCTATCGCATGCATGGTGAATTCTTCGTTATTCCATTCTTTATTATTCGTTAGAATAGCGCATACATGTGGATTACCGCATACATGGTGAATGATCCTTGTATTCATTCCTTATTAAATTGTGGAAATGATGCGCTCACGTGGATTACCGCATGGCGGTGAAAATCCATTTGCAATTTCATATATTCTATGATACTAATCGATTGGTTAAAGTTTTCGCTTCTATACTCCATGAAATTAGTAGAATATCCCGGATATTTGCGCTTCATCCCAGATCTTTTCATGGAAATATTCTTCCGAGCATTCTTGAATTTTACTCCACAAAGAAAGATCGTGTTGATAATTTGGACGTAATTGATTTTAAGATAAATTAACTTATAAATTTTTAAAATTTATTCTTGAACTTATTTTATTGAATTATTATGTCATTATCATCATGCTTATATTGTGATGAAAGTCATCTTTAGTTTATGTTCATAGATGGACTTGGTATGATTATGACCAGGGATTATTCGGTATAATCATGACCTGTAATGTTATAAATGAGGTGGTAAAAGTCCTCAGTAGCCTGTAGTGCATTGATGGACAGTTTTTAGTATGATTATGACCAGGGATTATTCGGTATAGTCATGACCATTGATGATTTAATGAATATCCTTGGCCAGTAGTGCGTGGGATGACTTCGATGATGTGGTTTATTTATTGTTCGAGTCTCAACGATAAAATTGATGAAAATATTTTAAATCATAGAAGATAGTAGATATCATGCTCTATTTGACTCTTCTAATGGATTGCTTATTCTGCTGCAGTTAAACTTAATGTCTATTGTATTTTATTAGTTTAACATTGTTGAAGATTAATGATAATTTATTCTGCATTATCTTAGTCATAATATTTTTTATTGGGCTAGTTGAGCTCATCCTTTCTTTCAATGTTCTCTTGAAAATGAGAACGTGGCGGGACTAGTCTGGGGAGCGAGTGATGGTCCGGATGATAGTATTAGTAGTCCTCACTATTCATTAAATAGTGTGACAATAAATGTAATGAGGACTCCATTGAGTGTGGATATTATACAGATGACAATATTCTTATTAAAACTCTTAGATTATGTTTTGTCGTATTTTACATTTAATCGTTGTATAATTAAGTTATATTTGAATTTTTTGTACTATGTATTTGGCGACTCAAGATGGGTGATGTATACTTATTTTGGGGGCGTCACATGTGGGCCCACCTTTTAAGAAATTTCTACCGATTATTTTGAAAAAATAGGTAAATGGGGGTCCATAAAATAAGCAAAACTTCATAAAAATTACCTTAATAATTTTAACAACATTTATCACCTTTATTATAATTCACAATATTAATCGACCAGGTCATTCCCAAGAAAGAGGGGGCTTTCCAATAAGGATTTCTCCTATTGGGCCGCAATTAGGTGACCAAACCTCTCCTTAATGTAACTTCTAGACATCGTTAATATTGCAAATAATAATATTAATAACTTTATCGTCTCAATTATTGATTTAATAATATATAAAATATTGACAATAATTGAATCAAATAACGTGAGATACTACGCAAAGAATTATCGTAGCAATAATTGAACCAAACCGAGTGACTTCTCACGTAAGCATCAATAATCAATCTGGTGTGCTACTATGCAACCACGCCAGTATCATTTCTTTTAACACCGTGTTTTAACGATTAACAGTAAAACTTCCGCCGTTATTTTCATAAAATATTTTGTCGCTTTCAATCAAGCCAATACTTGGTTAATGGGTCCAATTGATGATTAATAGATTATCTAATATTCAAGTGTTAAAACGAATATTCCCCAACCAATCGTATATTATATAACAACTTGCGTACTTTGCAAAATTTATAAATATTACCCACAACTATAACATTATATCAAATCCACACCATAATATTCAAAAATTTTTTTTTTAAGAAATTTAAATCTTTATTCATAAAATTTGGGGTCTCACACGGTACATGGATTGTGTACTTTCAGTCTTTTATTTGACATGAATGTCTAACAAATTATTAAATTCATTATTCAATATATTTATAAATGTAAATGGTATGTCATTCAAAAATGTATTGAAAATTTTGTATAAAAATAATTTATTATAAAAAAAATTATATCGTAATTTTAAAAAATTATATCATATTATTCAAATTAATCCGTGCATTGCACAAGTTATCACCTAATTGGTATAATTGTTTGCCACTTCGCAAACTCTTAATTAATCAAATTTGTTTCTTCTTCTCATGCTCCCTTATTGGAGCACAGTCTTTTAAAGGCTTTCTCATAAAAGTTACAATCTCGTAGATTGCTGCTCAACACATTTCAACATTTCCACCAACTCTTGCCAAATACTCTTTAAACCTTGTAATCCCACTAGTCACTACTTTGTTACGGTACTTCCACGCATCTTTTCTCTTTTCTCCTCTCCTTTAGAAGAAGATCCGTGTTCTACAAAATTAACAAGAAATACAGTTACAATTTTAATAGATTAAGCATTAAATACAATTCATTAAGTTCTATTTAACTTAGTTTCTATTTAATATGTATAAAATATACTTGTTTCTTTTGCCAATTAATTTAAATATAAATTAATTAAAATATAATTATTTATTTTCTTGAAAAATTAAATAAGTTAGACTAAACTAATAAAATTAGTTAAGCTTAACAAGTTGCATTTATTTCACTAATTAAGCTAAATAAACAAGTCAAACTCTAATTAAAACACATTAATTAAATTAAACTCCTAAAGAATTAGATAAATCAAATAAATAATATTAAACTAATCAAACTAGTTAGACTTAACAAACTAAATTTATTTCACTTGAACTAAATAAACAAGTCAAAATTTAATTAAAACACATTAAATTAATTAAATATATAAGAGAATTAAGTATATCAAACTATGAACTATGATTATTAACCAATCCCTACTTTTAGTACATGACCGTCCTCTTTTTGTTTCAATAATATTATGGTGACTAAATATTTATTATAAAAAAGTGATACAAAATGATGTATATAGTTATGATGTATTATCTATAAATTAAACTTTAACACATTATTTTATAAATTAATTTTATAAGAATTTTTGTAGGTATAATAATATTCTTTTGTTTTTGTACATAACCAACCCCTTAATACTATGTAAAGAATAAAGAGTATATATTTACAACTCAAATAAAATTTAAGGCATGTTCAGGATGACTTATTTTTAAATAATTTATGAGTTAAAGTTAAAAATGATATAAAAGTATTTGGTACTATTTTAACTTATAAATTAAAACTTAAGATAAAATAAAATACGTAGGTGTTTGGTTAAAATAAGATATAAAAACTATTAAAATAAAGATATTTTTTAATATATATTTGGTCAAATTTATTTATTTTAAAATAATTTATAAATTATTTTATAAGAAGTAAAAAATTATTTTTCTAAAAACTTATTTATATAAGTTAAAAAATAAATCACCGTCAAACAATTTAAAAAACAACTTATAAAGACTTGATCTGATTAATCTGACCAGCATCTTGGCTAGGTTCACGCGTTTTTACACTTCATTTAAAATCTCAGTGTCAACTCTCGCTCAAATACTAGTATCATCGCCATCGCCATCGCGCCGCCTATAATGGCGCAAGAAGACTCAAACAACAGCCACGGCCGGCTGAAAATCATAGCCGGAGCTGATTCATTCGGGTGTACTCTCAAAGACACCCTCGTCGCCCAGCTCCGCTACCTCAACATCGAAGTCGAAGACCTCGGTACCGACAAATACTACTCGATCGCCTCCGAAATCGGCCGCCGCATCAGCTCCACGTCCGCCGCCAACAGTACTTCCTCAGCTGAAACCCGCGGTCTCCTCGCTTGCGGCACTGGCGTCGGCGTCTCAATCTTCGCCAACAAATTCCCCGGCGTCTACGCGGCCACCTGCACCTCCCCCTCCGACGCCCTGAACGCCCGATCCATCAACAACTCCAACGTCCTCTCTCTCTCCGGCATGTCCACTTCCCCAGAGTCCGCCATCGAAATTCTCACAACCTGGCTCAATACCCCCTTCAAATCCCCCTGCCCTGCCTCCGATTCCAAACCCTGGCCCCCGGAAATTGAATCTTTTCTCGACAACTCGATCCCTGAAATGGCACAGATCAGCTCCGATTCTGAAAATTTGACTGATACTTGTGCCATTTGTGCTTTAGCCAAGTCAGTCGAATTCACTCCGATAGATATAATGCCCGGTGGGTCTATGAAGATATTAAGGCAGACTCCCACCTCGGCACTTGTGAGGTTTAAGGCTGGGAGCATTGAGCCGGCACATCACCATACTTTTGGGCATGATTTAGTAGTATTAAAGGGGAGCAAAAAGGTCTGGAATTTGAGTAAAGAGGAAAAGTATGACTTGGGTGTTGGGGATTATTTATTTACTCCAGCTGGGGATGTGCATAGAGTGAAGTATTTTGAGGATACAGAATTTTTTATTAAGTGGGATGGGCAGTGGGATATTTTCCTGGATGAAGATCTTGCTACTGCCTTTGCTGCAATAGAAAAGGATATTTAATTATAATTGCTGGGTGGATCATATGTGGAATCTATAGGTATGTGTCTAATAAATCTGTACGAGTCTTAAAATATAGTTGGTCTGTGTTGTTATCTAGTGATTGTTGTGCTTTTGGACTTTTGTTAATTGGATATGGTGCAAGTGATTGTTGTGTTTTTGGTAATTGGATATGGTGTTGAGCAGTTTTATCTATAGAAATTTGGTTTTGAGCCATGTATAAATCCTTGAGTGAATATGAAACTGTACTCCCTTTGATCATAAATAAACCCTGCTTGTGTTGAACCGGGAATTGTTTAAACAATGTTATTAATTGTAACCAATGAGAAATCCTATTTAGTTTATGCCTGAAGATTTTTTATTTTATTTTTTGCTAAAATATGCCTGAAGATTTCTTTAACCTTATACCGATAGTTTTACACACTAATGATTAAATTAAACATTTACACTTGCTCCATCTTTAAAATAAAAATGGAGCAATAAGTTTTTATATTGGTCATTGAAATTCAAAAAACTTTATTTTGGGAGGTGGGTACCAAAATGGCAGTGTTTAAGTAATGGTTTTGCCTTCTAGCTGCAATCACAGAAATAATTTTTTCAGAGTATTACAGAAATATATTTTATCTGTTAGCAATAAATGAGTTCATGAGTTGTGGATATAGATTCTCTACCCAAACTGGCACAGCACGCTTTTGACACGGCTTGGCTCTATCCCTTTATGTTGTAGGGTAGGACTGGATCGTGATACTATGAAATTTTGAACTATAGGGTTGCAAATTATGCTGAAACTGGCACAACACGCTTTAGACCCGGACTTGGCCCTGCCCTTTATGTACTGGGTAGGGCTGGGTCAAGATACTATTAACTTAATCAGAATGGTCTGGTCCTCCTTGGAAACGCCCCGGTCTGTCATGGAACCAGACCCAACCGGCCTGGCCTGTCATACTAGTTTTAATTCATTCTTTGTCCCCTATTTTTTTTCTCTGTCCCCTATTTTTTTCCTATTTACCCGCAAAAACTACTGGTAGTCTGGTAGAAACATGCCCAACCCCCTTGGGCAGGCCAGGTGCATCCCTAGCTAGGATGAGCTTTTTAAAAGAATTAACTTAATAACATATCTTGGGTGTTGCAAGTGAACTGAGTTGCAATTGGCCGTTGGCCAAGTTTTCTCACATTTCAATATTGTATGTATATCATAGGACCAAAACAATATTAAGAATATGGTTGCATAGGACTGAGCAAAAAATGTTTATAACCGAATTACCGAACCGAGCTGAAATAATTTAATCGAATTTTTAAAAAAAAAATTACGGTTTCAATTAGTTTGTACGGGTTTTATTTTTGAGCTATTCGGTTTAACCGAATACCCGGAAAACACCTAACCCAAATACCAAAATCTCTTTTTTGTTACTCCCTATCTTAATTCTTATATTTTCATTAATCAAGGTTAACTGACAACTGTACCCAACTCTCTTCTGAAACCACATCATTTATTTCAATCAGACTATCTTCTTCAATACTAAAAAACTGGCTTCTTCCCTTCCCATCCAAAACAATCTCAATTAGTCCTTCCCTGTCCTCATCTTCCCACCTGAACCAGTTAACCACTGAACCCTATCCTCTCCGGCAAATCCCAGTCTCCGATCATTGCGAAATCACAGTTCGACCCTCCTCCTTCTGCTAAATCGATGATACGATTTGCCAAGCGGCTTGGAGTGAGCAGATTAATGACGTTCTTGTAGGCGACGGAGAGGAGGTTCCGATCTTCGACGGTGAGCTCGCCGGCGGTGGCGAAAGTGAGTCGATGACAAGCTTTTCCATGTAGTTCACTGCTCTGATGTTATGTATCTGTTGTATGTTTTTGTAATATGTATTGGCCTCTTTTGTAATATCAATATGTAGGCTACATAGTGTTAATCATGCATCGCATTGTTCTTTGTTTCTCTCGTATGTTTGTTGCTTCACATTAATTAAGTTTTATAAATTCTATTTATTAACCGAATAATCGAATAACCTATTCGGTTATAATAGATTTCGGTTAATTGTTCGGATACCCAAAACAGTATAATTTCGGTTTTCGGTTATAACCGAAATTCTTGTTCGGTTCGAATAATAACCGAATGTTCACTCCTATGGTTGCAGTTAGAAAACCTAAACTGTCAGCAGGACCAATTTGCATAATGATTTGTAATAAAATTTGTGCCTTCTGTTATAGGAATGAAAATGGGTTCATAGTTTGTCAAGTCAAATTTAGCCGAGGAACAATCAATATTTCTTTTCGGGTGATATGCAGATCAACATCTTATTATGTGCAATATTAGTCCAATTGATGCCAGGGGAGCATGCCATACTTGGTTGGACAGATCTGTGAGTTTTTGGAAGTCCATCAAAATAAAAGAAAATTCCAGAAATTGTATATACTTAAAAATTTGTTTAGAGCTTGTCTAGGGTGACCGGACCCTTTTATTTTACTCCTTAAATCCTAAACCCTAAATGTTAGGAACCAGAGAATTTATGAAAAGATAAAGAAATTTGGGAGAAATCTCTGTTATTATTGAAGAGCAAACTTGGCTATCTTATAGCCTTACAGAGTAACACTTGAAAAACAAGAAAATAACAGCCCACGTTCAGTTCCTAAAAGACGTGGTAAGACTAATTCAAATAAATAACTAATCCTTAACAATAGGGAATTATTGACAGAGTGGTAACAACCCACCAAAGCAACAAAACTTAACAATTCAAATTTAACAATTCCTCCCTTAAAAGCACTCGGTTTATATCCATCTCAGAACAAACTCCCAATAGAATTCGCAACTTCAAGAAACTATCCAGCTTGAGTGGTTTAGTCATCACATCAGCCAACTGTTCTTGTGTTCCGCAATGCACCAGTTCCATTGTATCAGCTTTTGTGAGCTCTCGAAGGAAATGAAAACGTACATCTATGTGCTTACTACGACCATGCATTACTGGGTTCTTTGAAAGTTTGATCGCAGAACTACTATCACAGTGAATAATTGTCTTGCCTTGATTTAAACCCAATTTTCCCAACACACTTTTCAACCATATTGCTTGGCATGCACACGAAGCTGCAACAATAAACTCTGCATTTGTGGTAGATAGACTTACTACTGGTTGTTTTCTTGATGACCACGATACTGATCCTGAACTTAATAAAAACACATAGCCTGAAGTACTCTTTTTGTCCTCCAAATCTCCAACATAATCACTATCAATGTACGCAACAAGTTCATCATCTCCTCCTCCCTTCTCAAAGAAAATTCCATCATCTCTTCCCTTCTCATAGAAAATTTCAAACCCAATTGTTCCTTTCAAATATCTCAATACCCTTTTTGCAACCTGTAAATGAAGCTCGGTAGGATTCTCCATATATCTACTAATAAGACTTACCACAAACATCATGTCAGGTCGAGTAGCTGTTAGATACATGAGACTACCCACGATCTGTTTATAGTAAGTCTTGTCCACCTTAACTCCACCTTCATCCTTTACTAGCTTAAAGCCTGGAACAATAGGATTATGAACATAATTACTTTTGTCCATTCCAAACTGTTGCAGCACCTCCAAAGCTTACTTCTTTTGACTAATAAAAATACCATCAAATCTTTGCAAGACTTCAAGACCAAGAAAATACCTCATCTTACCAAGATCTGTCATGTCAAACTCATGTTTCATGGAATCTTTAAACTCTGTAAACATCAATTCATCATTTCCAATAAAAATGAGATCATCAACGTAGAGACTTACAATTAATACTTTGCCTTCTTTTCTTGTCTTGATGAATAATGTAATGACCGAGAAATTCGGATCCATTGTAAAATAATTTTATTTAATTAAATAATGAATAAAATTATATTATTTGTTATTATTATGTGTTAGTAAAATGAATGACGTTCTATAACCTAGAAACGTCGGAACGTCGTAGTATTTCGACTACAGGAAGGAATTAAAGTGTTTGAATTTCCAAGACGAAAATAAAAGTTTTTCGAGAAATTTTCAGAAAAATACTATTCATTGATTTCTGCTTGGGAATTATTTTTGAACTTCCGAGAAATACGTAACGATAGAATATCGAGGTGAGATGGAGTATATAATAATAATTCAAGTATGGAAAACGTAGTTTTTCACATGCGGACTTAATTCGAGAATGTCAGGAAAAATAAAGCGTTAAGGAACTAAAATGATGTTCGTATAATACATAGGTATTGTACGAGGATATGAATACGAGTATGATACGAAGTATTATACGAGTATGTATGAATGATGGTATGTCGTATATATTGAATAAGTATACGAGTGAGAATACGAGATTAATACGTAGAGAATACGTACTAAGGCTTTAAGCCAAATGAAATGGACTTGTAGGATTGTGTAAGCAATTTGTAGAGTCCAATAGTAATTAATGTGCAAGCCCAAGTGTAAGTAATGGTAAAGCCCAAGTAAGTTTGTTAATACAAGCCCAAAGTGTAAGATAAGTTAATTAAACCTAAATCCCAAATTATTAATCCAATGGGTTAGGGTGACCCATGGTGCAACCCATGATCACATGGTTGAATGTGATGACCAAGTAAATAATGTGAGGACCAAGTAAATAATGTAATGGCCAAGCAAAGGAAGTATTGAGCAAGTTAACTTAGTGCATAAGTAATGAATAGTAAGGAGGTTTGCTAAGGAGGTGGGATTGGTTTATTGACTAATATGCCCTAACTTTGGTTTTCCTATAAATAGAGAACCTTGGATTTCATTAGTTATTTGTTAACTTTCACCAACAATTTAAGTGCTTAATTATTAGAGAGAATAAGTTAGAAAAATTTAGACTTTTATTGTTAGAAAAGAAGAAGAAAAGCTTGATTATCAAAGGTAATGATCATATGTCATTAGTCTTCCATCTCTATAATTGTAGGTTGATAAGAGAAGTGTTGATTGATAGACATGTATGCTAAGAAATGATAAGAATGAATAATCTAAAGACTTAAGTCTTAATAAGCCGTGAATAAGCACTTTGTTCATTGATAAGCTATGAATTAAGAAAGAACTTGTAAGAACTTGTAACATGTTTACATGGAAGGAGTTTGTATGATAAGAAGATGTAAGGATGTTGGTTAGAAGACTTAAACCATCACAAGTCATGAGAAATGAAATTATATGTAGTTTATACTTTGATAAGTTATAAACTCATGGGGAATAAGTAATAACTTATCATATAAATAAGTTGATGTAATATGTATGTTAAGATGTTAGTATGATGGATAGATTCCATTTGAAACGATGAACAAATCATAAGTAACGAAGTTATGCCGGAATTCACACGATTGGACGATAATCGTCGAATTCGTGAAATTCTCGGATTGTAAGTCGAATTTTGATATTTAGCTCGGAAACGTTGATTTTCGATGGAGACAAGTCTTATTTGGCATTATAGAGTTGCGAACTCAAAAATGACCGAATTCCGACTTAGAACGAAGAAACGAGCGTTGAACGTTCACGAATGTTTATCGTTTTCGTTAAAAATGAACTCATAGGTGAATTTTGAGTTAACGAAGTCGAAAATGTAAAATTCTTGCATGAACATGTAGAGTATGTGATTTGTGAGCTAATGGCTTTTGAACAAGCCAATTCGGACTTAAAATGATCAAATTTGGAGTCCGGGAAGTTCATTGTATAAAACAAATCTGTCAATTATCTGGGGCACAGAGCTGGCGCCAACCCAAGGCCAAAGAGTGGCACTGCAGCGACGTGTGTTGTGCCTGACACATATCGAAGAGTCAGTGCCGTGCATACGACAGATATCATCGAGACTCGCATCGCAGTCTTAGAAGTCGGGACTTTAGACATTGAAGAGTGGCGCCATAGCGCGACCCATTGAACAAGGACTCTCGCGCAATCACGACGCCCCCGACGACCACTTATCGCTAACTCGCGCCGCATGCGTGACCTGAGGAAGAGAAGTTGGTCAATGACGCTTGACCTTAAGGATTCGCATGAAGAAGGAAAATTTGTAATTAAAGCAAGAACGTTAATTGATTAGTAATGAACTAAAACTTAAATAGAACATTGTTAAACCTTAAGTATGATTACTAAAGGTTGAAGATAATCAATAGAACGTGAACGTAATGACGATGTAAATTATAACGGCAAGTCGGAACCAATAGTAACAAATCTAATACATGATTAGATTGAGAAGAAGGGTAAGATTCATTAGGAACCGTGTATGTTTATTCATGACCTAATGTGTTATGTTATGTGATCATCTATTGTAGAGACTTTAAAGACTTAAAGTGAACGTGTAATAACAGTAGCAGACGCTGAAGGCAAGTATTCTAACCCTTGTCTATGTTCAACCTAGACAAGTTTTGTGATTCATGTATTCTTACGCATGAATTGATGTATGATGAAGTCAAAGCCAATTCTTTCGGCTAGACTTAAGATGTTTTGGATTTCTTATAATCTATCGAAGTATGGTCGATGTTTTACCAAACTATATTGGTGTGGTTTTCAAATGAAGACCGAGTATGCTAAACAAATGTTTTGTCGTCAAACGCAGCACGTGAGGTTGCCACCACTTAAACGTATATACGGTTAAAGAATGTAGTGTTGATCAACATAAGTACTATAAAGTTGATCACCAGGCGACGTGTTTCGTAAGTAATCTGGGACTTACGGACTTAGTGTCGGGTTGTCCTTTTCAAAGAAAGTATGAAATGCTCAAGGTCTTGGACCGGAATTGATGTTTTACTGAATATTGTCATTGTAAAACGTTTTAAGAAAAGAGAAGTGCTATTTTGAATTATCGATAGTATTTCATAACTATTGTTCAGTTATTGAAGATATATGATTTGTATGTTTCAAGTATGTCGTTTAAATGGAATTGTTGTACTTGTTGAGCTAGTTATGCTCACTCTTGCTTGAACCATATGAATGCAGCTAAGACTGAACGGACTGAAGGATCCGGCAAGGATAAAGGAAATGCTAAGGTGAACCTGTAGATGACCTATGTAATAGTATAGGTTTGTAATGATAATATTTGATATTATGACAAGAATAAATGTAACGGTTATAAAGAACCTGGGGAATGGTAATATTGTTGGAATATATATAAGACATATTCATTCTATTGAGGCTTTTCAATTGAATATTTGTGTGAAATGTAGCATCGTGTAGCACCATTTGTCGGGTTATAAGATACCCAGATTTGGGGGCGTCACAGGTTGGTATCAAAACATTAGGTTATAAAACTTAAGGAGGAAATAAAACCTTAAGTCATAACCTTAAGAGAAGTCAAAGAAGTAAAAGATGAAATTAACCTTAAAAATGCATTATATAAATGATATGTGTTTTTATTATTCTACTGACGTGTACTAATTAAACTTAATTGTTTTGTTGTAGATTTCAGGAGGAAATTGAATTTATAGAGATATACAGGTAGAAAGTGAAGAATCGGTTAAACAGATAGAGGTTATACCGAACCCAATAGCAGAGGAGCCAGAAGTGGTGGTGATTGAGTCTGGAGAATAGGAGAACCACGACCTAATGTCGGTTTTCGACGGCATGTCGGAAAAAGAAGTGGAGGTGGTGTCCTTCAACCCGGTAGCACTTGCTGAAGAGACACCCCAGGGGGAGTCGATGATGTCACTATTTATGACAGTGCTGGACAGAAACCTCCACTACTGTCAGGAGGTGAAGGAGTTAAAGGCAGAGCTCCATGCTATCTTACAAGATAAGACAGATGTGGAGTCGATGTGAGAACATGAATATGACGAGTGAGTTTTAGCAAATGACAAGGTCTATGAGCTAAAATAGGAGGTCTTTGAGCTCAGGGGGAGCTAAAGACCAAGAAACAGAAGATATGGAGAATGTCCTATATTCATAGGAGTTCTCATAAGGATTTCCAGCAGCAGGTAGCTGTGTATCCAATAGAGGCTGGGCAGACTCGGCATACTATTAGCCGTGATGTTATCGCCGGTCTTGCCACCATGTATTTTGATAATGGCTTGCGGCATATGTAATCTAGTAGTGGATAGGGTAGTTTTAGATATGTAAATATTGTGTATCTAGTAGTGACGTAAAACCCTCTTTTGTATATCAAAGGGTAGTCTTTTGTAAATCCCAATTTTTGGAAAGTAATTGCGGGATAGTAATGTAATCAGCTTAGGCTGTGTAATGTAAACGATGTAGTATTATACTACAAGGAATGAATCAATATAAGCCTTTTTATGGAACATATTGAGTAATGAATGTTGAAGTTATTGTTTAATCTTGAATAATAACTTAAGTAATAAAGAAAAGAGTATTAATGATGTGTTATTTTCTTAACAGCAAAATGCCGCCAAGAAGGAGATAACGAAATCAAGATGCAAATGTAAATCAACCGGAGGAAGGTCCGGTAAACCCAATGCAGGAATTTGTTAACTTGTTAACAGTCGCGTTTAATAGAAATGGGGCTAATATGTAAGACCCCAACTTATTATGAATAAAATTAAATTTTCTATTTATTATCTTGAAATAATAAGGAGTTAATTTGATATAATACTTTGGTTATGGGTGAAAATGCAAATTTTACAAAATAAGCAAGTGGTTATAAAATATTCATTTTGTAGGGAATATTCGTTTGGTCGTGGAATATATTCTTGTTGTGGGGAATATTCGTATGATCACGTATGACCATTTGTGGGCCTCATAATGAGAATAAGCATCGGCTTGATGAAGAAAATGACAAAGTTTGAGTTTTTATAAATAGCTTGGCGTAGTTATTAGCATCATTAACACTTGTTGGGTTACTGTGGTTAAAATATAATGTATGGCGTGGTTGCATAATAGCATTACAGTATTGCACAATATATTTTTGAATTATTGATTCTTACGTGAAGAAGGCACTACTAATAATTGTTACTGAGAATTATCATTCAATATTTTATTTTATTGATTCAATAATTCTTTGCGTTGATATTTTATATTATTGTTGTTTCAATAATTGTCACTGCATAATATTTCCCATTATCGGATCAATAATTCATATTATTTGAATAATATTATTAGATAACATTATCGCAATGTCTAGAAAGTTACATCTAAGGAGAGGTTTGGTCACCTAATTGCTAGCGCCAAGAAGGAAAAATCCTTATTGGAAAGCCCCCTCTTTCCTAGGAACGACCTGGTTGTCATAATTGTGATTCTGTAATATTATTTGTGAATAATTAATAATTGATTTATATGATAAGAAAATATTTATTTGATGTGGATATAAATGATGGATATATTTATTTTATGTGGTTATAATTGAAGGATTTAATGTTGAGGTGTTTTATCAGTATTTTTGTCGGAATGGAGGTATTAAAAATCAAATCAGTATTTTTACGATATATTGCGTGAGTCCATCCGTATTCAGAGTTTTAAAATTTTACAAACCATATACCCGGATCACCCTTTATGCACAATTATTAATTAAACAAAAAAGATGAATAAGAAACATACCCTTGAAGATCCGAGCTTCCTCAGGTACAAGTTCACCTCCAATCCTTTCCGCGTTCAACTTGAATCCACCGGGTTTGGTTCCTTCCTTTGATCAACGTTAGCCACCCAAGTGTTTGGCCTCTAGAGGTGATCCACCAAGGAAGAAGAAGAATTCAAGAAGATGGGTGGTTGGCTAAACCCTAGTTTTTTTCTATCTCTATAGAAAAGGGCGTACTCTCCAACAATTGGAATAACGACATCGATATCCGATATAAGACTCCTCTTATAAAGATATCAAGTAACCTATTAAAATAAGGTATTTTTAATTAAACTCTTTTTTAATTAAATGGGCTCCCTAATCTTATTAGGGATAATTAATTAAACTCCTTTAATTAATTTTCCTCCTAATCCTATTAGGAATAAATGAGAGTACTTATATTAAATTAATTCCTAAACTCTTTTAGAAATTAAAATAATAATAATTGTAATAATATTAATAAGACTCCTCTTATTAATTTATATTTAATATTTCTAAAATATTAAATAATAAATATTAAGCTATTTAATTTATTCTATCACCATAGATTAAATTAAATATACTTAATATATTATTACGATTATGCCATTAACTTCTTAAATAATTATTCTTCCTTTTACTAATTGTGACCCTTTAGGTTCTCCATATTAAACCTAAGGTTGTGAATAAATCAATTAGAACAATTCTAATCTTATTTAAATAAATAAATTAAACAATTAATTTATTTAAATAAATAATATTTATTCTCTGATAAGGATAAGCCTCCTAGCGATCAACGACTTTCCGGATAATATAGATTTCAACATTAATCATTAAAAAGAACCTTTGAGTAAATAGTTTACCGTCAATTCAATCCTTCCACCATACAATGTAGAATTAAATATAAGACATGGAATTACTATCAAGTCTTATTTTATTTAATTATATGTATTTCAATCCTTAAATGCCTAACTCAAATAATGCAAATTAGAAACTCCTTTCTAATTTCATTCGCCGCCGAGGACCACTGGGTTGTCATTTATCGAATCACATAGGACATTTCTCTTCTTTTAATAGAAGTGGTAGATTCTTTATTGATCATACATTATCTCCGTATACAACTTATTATACCCAAGCATACCCTTTGATATACCCTAAGGGTCTTAAAGAATAAGTCAAAGTATAACTCATCATACACAAGATACTATGATAATCTCAAGTCCAAGGATCACTTGTACTACTATCACTACAGAATTCCTATTGACAGCAAGTAAAACTCCATTAGGTATTCCTTAGCGAGCCACGCTCAAATGAACTTATTCTCTAATAAGCACCTACATACTTGCTTTAGTGTCTCCACACAAATGATCATGAGATCAATCATCCTCATCCAATGAGCAAACAACGTATGTATCAATCTATCAGGATTCACTAATCCCCAATTTAGTAATCCAATGATTGGGAACTATTTTAGTTTTAAGCTTTCTAAGAATTTAGATCTCATTAGAATGATCATCATCATTATTCTAAAAGCATTGCTTAAAACTATGGGTTTATCACATATTATAAAAGCAATGAATACGTAGATAATTAAAAGCCTTTAATAAATTAATACTTTTTATTAATAAATGAATAAGATTGTTACAAAGTATATGCTTTATCATCAAACATGATTGGTTTGTGTGCATACTACTTTCAATCTCCCACTTGCACTAAAGCCAATCGTCATGGTATCTCATACTCTTCTTCTCTAAGTGGCGATTATCCTCTTTGTTGGATAAGCTTTAGTTAATGGATATGTAATGTTGTTCTTGAGAGTCCACTATCTCTATAGTGATTTCCCATCTTTCAATGATTCCTATAATCAAGTGAAAGTGCCACAACACATGTTTAGATCCAAGATAAGACTTAGGAACTATTCCTAGTTCTGTAATGAACTTTTCATCCAAACAATCAACTTGCAGCTTCATTTATAGCTATATACTTTGTCTTTATCACTAAACGGTAGACTCTTTCTTTGTTTGGAACCTTTCCAATTCAACGCACCCTTTGTTCAAGATAACGCTTTACCTTAAAGTGGATTTTTTGTCATCTTTGTGCATCGAAAAACTTGAGTCTCATTAGCCCTCTAGTTTTAATTTAGACCCACCATGAATATGATCACATCCTTAGTCTTTGGTTAAGAACTTTAAGATGTTTTTCAACGTCTTCACGTTGATCTTCTCCGAATATACCATCATCAACATCGGTCTCGTACATTTCATTGCATGCATGATTGTCACTCATGCGACCTCTCTTTTCAAGAGTGCGTGGGGACTATTAAGAGATACACTCCATAGCTCATCGACATGAGACATCTCTTGGAGTTTGCCATGCTAAACGACTTTAGCATCAAATGAATATACGTTCCTTGGGTTAAGTCGAGCATCCTCTTAAATCTATCTATATAGATTTATATCCCCAATTAAGATACTCTTCCAAATCATTCATGGAGGAATGTTTAGACAACTTTATATTTACTGATTGTAGCATTGGTATGTTATTCCTCATCAGTAGTATATCAACATATAATACTAGGAATGTCACGGCGCTCCCAATGACCATTTTGTACACACTAGGTTAATTCTTGTTTTTGATAAAATCAAACACTTTTGATTTGTTTCATCAAAACGAATGTTCCAATTTTGAGAATATTGCTTCAATCAATTTCTCTGAGTGTCTACAACTCTTACTTCATCGTATGTAACTAGATCATCATCTTCTATGATGTGTACCTCATCATCATCATCTATGATGAATCCATACCTCCTAGGTATCTTGGTACTATTCCATTTACGATTCTATTTGTGGTACAATAGGTTCATCTACTGAGGTTCCTCTTATTTGACTTATAGTGTTTTGTGGTTGAACTTCAAGAGATCTATTATCCTCCCACTAGCCCCTTCAATGATAAACATATTTATCTTAGAAGGCATCAAGTTTCTCAACAAACACCTTTTGCTAAGTAGGATTATAGAACATATGCCCTAAACTTACTTTAGGATGTCCCACAAATCTGTACTTGTCAAATTTTGTCCCAAGCTTATCCTTTGAAACATTTTCACATAAGTTGGACAACCCCTTATCTTAACATACTTAAGATTAGGAATCCTCCCTGTCCATAACTTTTATGGAGTCTTGGGGCCGGATTTTGAGGTTACCCTTTTCGTAGATATGCAGCCATTTCTAGGACATTACCCCAGAAGGATAATGGAATGTCGGTAAAAACATTTTGGACCGTACCATGTTCAACAAGGTATGATTTTTCCTTTCAGATACATCAATTATTACGTATCATGAGGTGTCCATTATGAGAAAAACCATTTGAGATGATCTAGAAACTTATTTATTCCTTGATCTAATCAAAGAATCTTAATACTTTGCCAATTTGTTTCACTTTTGAATTCTTTGAACCTTTCAAATAATTCATACTTGTATTTCAGCAAATACACACATTCAACTCTTTGAATGATCATCTCCTTTTCTTATACTAATTTGTTCAATATGAAAAATTATTTTCATGTAAGTCAAGTATACAAAATTTATTAAGTAATATTTCATTCTATATAAAACATTATTATTATAAATAGAACAACAATTGTTCTTAATTATAATACCAAAGATTTCATTGTCCAACAATAAAATGGAAATAATATTTTTAACAAGAATCTGAATACAATAACAACTTATTGATTTAATAGATTTGCCAAGTGGGCATTGCTAAACTATAAGTTTTATGGCTAATATGGCAACCTTTGTTACATTTCTCGCATTACATAGGTTTACTTATATTTGTTTAGCTTTCTACTTACATTTGGTCCTTCATAAATCTATATTTATGATAACCAAAGTCGGTATCCAATACCCAAGTAGAACCTTGACTTAAAGAAAATTTATTTTAAATCATGAACAAATTTGTATTTTGTAATCGAAACTTCACTAAGCTTCTTTGGTTAGCCTCTGCAAGATGCTTCTCGCAGTTTTTTTCGGTGTCCGTGCTTATTGCGGTGGAAGCAAACACCTTTGTTATCTCGTGATCTGTTTTGTTCTTATTATCCTTTATTTTTGCCTTTATATTTACCTTCTTAGAATCGTTCTTCTTTCGGAAGATCATTTGGCCCCTACCAAGAAGACTTGGGTCTTCTTGGTTGAAAAGTGACTCAACATTTTTCAACATGTTAAGCAAATCAATGAGGGTGATATCTAGCTTGTTTATATGAAAAATTCACAACAATTATGAAAGGAGTCAGGAGTGAGTGCAAGATCAAATCTTGGCTCAACTCTCCATCCATGACAAAACCGGTTGTCCTAATTTGATCAATCAAATTGATTATGTTAAGAACTTTTTATGCATCTTTATAGTGCCATTAGCCATTCTAGATCGGAAGAGCTCCTTAGATATCTCGATATCTATCGGTCTTACTTTTCCTCACCATCAACTACTTGATGTGCGGGAATATAGTAAAAGCATCCATAGTTTCATGCCGACGTTGAATCTCGTTACTCGTGGATGCGAGCATGATGCATCGAGCCAATTTGTGCATCATCTTGCCACTTACTAAAAGTAGCAATCTCTTCCTCGGAGGCATTATGCGCAACCATTGCGAGGATAGGCGTATTAAGGACATAAGATAGCTTTTCACTATGAGAACTATTCTCAAATTCCTTAACCAATTCGTTTAATTGATGCAGTTAATTTAGCATCTAATATGCTTCGCAGATGATAGTAATTTTAGACATTGTAAAATTACAGTAAATGAATTTGTAATTAACAACATTTTAACATACATTCTTTTATTAATTACCAAAATAAATTAGGTCTTGTTTTAAATTGGTATCTCCCACTATTTTCTTCAAACTATATTACCTCACTTATATAGTTCTGGCAAAATCTAATTAAAGATTTGCTAGTGAGAATAAGGATCCCATTTCAAATGTATATAGTCTTGTGGTGACACAACAAACTATATATAAATAAATAGGTAGACAACTTTTTGTCAATTACATCAACTATGCAACTCCTTTTTTTTTTGCCTCTTAGATTATTTTGATCAAGTGGTGGCACATCCGAATCAAAATTATCCAAGTTAAGTCCGAACCTAGCACTCCATATATTCAAAAAGAAAAATATCATCCTTGTGGTGACACAACAAAACAATATTGTTCAATTTTCTTTATAAGCATCAAATGTGATAAATTAATATCTTAAATACTTAATACTTGCCTTGTGGTGACACAACAACTCATATTAAATATTTAATACTCTATTAATTTTATCATGCTAGAAGGCGACGTTCGATATTCCAAATATCTTTGAACGCTTAGGACTTAATATAAAAAATTTGAGGGATTTATTATTAAATTGTCTCATCTTGTTTTAGCTGCATTTACATATATATATATAAAATACGTGTCATATTAATGAACATGCGAAGCATGTTTGCATAATATAATATATATATATATATATATATATATAGTATAGCATGCACATATAGAATACTATATTCTACCCGGATTGATTATGGACTAATATTCTAGTTTGGTTCACTAGAGCCACCAAGTGAACCAAAAGGTCAAACCCTAGGGGTGCAAGAAATAATATTTAAATATAACTATTACATTTAAACTTGGGGCTCCATTACAAAGCGGGTCTTCAAGTGCTCCTTGCTCCTTGATCTCCAATTCTTCAAAATTAATTCTAACTATTCCTATTACAAAACTATTTAAAATAAATAGAAACCTTGATCGTGATCGAGGGAAGTACATGGAGGGGAATAGAATTTACATTAAGAAAAATTAGAGAAGACGAGGTACGCAGATCTCATTTAATAAAACCCATACATTCATGCATCCAACTAAAATAAAATCCAATGACATTGGTCAATAGTCCATAATCAATCCCATTTATTATCATACACATCACCATATGCATCAATAAATAACATTCATCTCATGAATAATAAACATTCAATATATATATTGATATCATTTAATGGGCAAATTTAGTTAGTATAAAATCTAATTTTGAATCAAAATAAACTCCTTTATTTTAATCCAAATTTAAATCAAAATAAAACTATTTTATTTTAATTTATCTAATTTTGAATAAAATAAACTATTTTATTTTAATCAAAATCTTTAATCAAAATAAACTCCTTTATTTTAATTAATTATGGAATCCAATTCCATGTAAAAAAATAAAAAATAACTCCTTTATTAAAGGAAACACGGATTCTCTTTCCTATTCACAAATAAACTCCTTTATTTTGAATAATATGAAATCTTATTTCATATCTAAATAAACTCCTTTATTTAAGGAAATTAGGATTCTCTTTCCTATTCACAAATAAACTCTTTTATTTTGAATAATATGAAATCTTATTTCATATCTAAATAAACTCCTTTATTTAAGGAAACATATAATCCAATTTCAATTCCAATTAGTTATCATGGAATCCAATTTCAACTCTAATTAGTTAGCATGAAATCTAATTTTAAAATTAAAATAAACCTTTTTATTTTAAGATTAAAAATAAACTTTTATTTTAAAATTAAAATAATTTTTTTTATTTTAATTATAAAATTATTAAAATATATATTAACGTTACATGCATCTATAAAACATGTACCCATAGATTTCAAGCATATATAATATATCATATATCTTATATATAAAACACGTGAATCACTGTGGTCATCCTGAAGTGCAACATATATTATATACTGTTAACAATTAACAAAGTTATAAATTATATATATATATATATATATATATATATATATAATATCATACTTTGAAATCCCATCTGTATTATATCCAAGTCATTTCACGAACACAGGATTGATTTACTTCCTTTTTGAAAAAATAGCCACGGACGGAATGGTTATAAAATTCATATAAAGGTAATCCGTGAATCATCTTTTGAAAACCGGATTATATATGCATCGAATTTGCGTTTGTTTTTTTTTTTTTATAACAAATTATGCCCAATTAAATTGTTCTAAACACATATCAATATACATATCAAAATAAAATAATTAATAATTTGTATAAAAGTTTGGCTCTGATGCCACTGTTAGGTTTGTAATATTCATGAATGCAATCAAATTGCAAAAATAAGTTTTAAACGATGTAAAAATCGAGTTTTAAAATTTTACAAACCATATACCCGGATCACCCTTTATGCACAATTATTAATTAAACAAAAAGATGAATAAGAAACATACCCTTGAAGATCCGAAGCTTCCTCAAGTACAAGTTCACCTCCAATCCTTTTCGCGTTCAACTTGAATCCACCGGGTTTGGTTCCTTCCTTTGATCAACGTTAGCCACCCAAGTGTTTGGCCTCTAGAGGTGATCCACCAAGGAAAAAGAAGAATTCAAGAAGATTGGTGGTTGGCTAAACCCTAGTTTTTCTATCTCTATAGAAAAGGAGCGTACTCTCCAACAATTGGAATAACGTATTCATCGATATCCGATATAAGACTCCTCTTATAAAGATATCAAGTAACCCTATTAAAATAAGGTATTTTTAATTAAACTCTTTTAATTAAATGGGCTCCCCTAATCTTATTAGGGATAATTAATTAAACGCCTTTAATTAATTTTTCCTCCTAATCCTATTAGGAATAAATGAGAGTACTTATATTAAATTAATTCCTAAACTCTTTTAGAAATTAAAATAATAATAATTGTAATAATATTAATAAGACTCCTCTTATTAATTTATATTTAATATTTCTAAAATATTAAATAATAAATATTAAGCTATTTAATTTATTCTATCACCATAGATTAAATTAAATATACTTAATATATTATTACGATTATGCCATTAACTTCTTAAATAATTATTCTTCCTTTTACGGTGTGACCCTTTAGGTTCTCCATATTAAACCTAGGTTGTGAATAAATCAATTAGAATAATTCTAATCTTATTTAAATAAATAAATTAAACAATTAATTTATTTAAATAAATAATATTTATTCTACAATAGGATAAGCCTCCCTAGCGATCAACGATTTTCCAGATAATATAGATTTCAACATTAATCATTAAAGAACCTTTGAGTAAATAAATAGTTACTGTACAATTCAATCCTTCCACCATACTGACGTAGAATTAAATATAAGACATGGAATTATGTCAAGTCTTATTTTATTTAATTATATGTATTTCAATTCTTAAATGCCTAACTCAAATAATGCAAATTAGAAACTCCTTTCTAATTTCATTCGCTTCGCCAAGGACTCTCGGGTTGTCATTTATCGAATCACATAGGACATTTCTCTTCTTTTAATAAGTGGTAGATTCTTTATTGATCATACATTATCTCCATGTACAACTTATTATACCCAAGCATACCCTTTGATATACCCTAAGGGTCTTAAGGAATAAGTCAAAGTATAACTCATCATACACAAGATACTATGATGATCTCAAGTCCAATGATCATCAGTCTTACTATCACTACTGAGAATTCCTATCGATGTAAGTAAAACTCCATTAGGTATTCCTTAGCGAGCCGCGTTCGATGAACTTATTCTCTAATAAGCACCTACATACGCTTTAGTAGTGTCCACACACAAATGATCATGAGATCAATCATCCTCATCCAATGAAAGCAAGCAACGTATGTATCAATCTATCCGGATTCACTAATCCCCAATTTAGTAATCCAATGATTGGGAACTATTTTAGTTTTAAGCTTTCTAAGAATTTAGATCTCATTAGAATGATCATCATCATTATTCTAAAAGCATTGCTTAAAACTATGGGTTTATCACATATTATAAAACAACATCATGTAGATAATTAAAAGCCTTAAATAAATTAATACTTTTTATTAATAAATGAATAAGATTGTTACAAAGTATATGCTTTATCATCAAACATGATTGGCTTGTGTGTATACTACTTTCACTTTTCTTAGCTTCTTCAATACGTCTTTTTGTTGCATACTAAGGATATTTTCATGCCATTGGGACTGGTGATTACTTCAACGTTTGTAACCCATTCCACATTTGTTAAGATTTTATCTTTGAACAAATGATCAAGGCCCACAACTTCTGACACAGCCAGATGATACTCTACGATTCTTATCGTGGTGTCTTGTCACCTTGGTGCTTGATGCAACCAAACGAGAACACTACGATTTCTCTTAAGGGTTGGCACACTACGATCTTCACTTGCTTGTCTTGCAGACTCTATGTTTTCGAGAGCACTCTACGATCTCTGAGTTGGCTTCGGGAAACGTCTGGACCACACTACGATCTCTAGAGAGGCCTTTCAAGGTAGTCATACTACGATCCTTGGTGCTCTACGATTTTGCCTTGGCTTCTGCAGACTTTTGCTCAGCTCATTGGATAACAAATCTATTTGGAGCCTATCTATTACATTTCAAGATATAGATCTTCCTAATATCTTTGATCTCTTTATCTATACATTCATTTACAAAATGATGAACATTGAAAGCTTAGATCAACCTAACAATTTTGATCTATCACTAAGTCCTTGTACATATATTCCTTGAAAGACTTCACATATAATCATGAACGTTTACTTTAAACATCAAATCAAGATATGCATTCTTCACACAATCTCCCCCTTTTTGATGTTGACATAACCAAGGAGATTCGTTGTCATGATTATCAAAATTTAGATGCAATTGCTAGAAAATAAATATGACTTAATATTTCAGTGAGCAGCTAAAATTTCTAGAGAATAAGCATGAATTTATTGATGTTTAAGATAGATATTACATTTAAGTTCAGTTACATCAATAAGAATTAAAATTCAACTTATCTCTATTTCTTTGGCCTTTTTCCTCGTGGAGGATTTGCATACTCCTCAGCTCTTCTTTTCCTACTTGCTTCGTCTCTCCTGGCTAGATCTTCCAGCTCACTTGGACTTAGTCTTGGATTGTGATCATGCCTATTCATGAATGCAGGATCTCCAATTGGCATTCTTAGGCCTGTGGTGGTCACTTCTTGTGAACTGGGAGTTGGCCCTAGACTCCTTAATTGTTGAGCCGTAATGATTGGCTCATCATCAGATCGTTGAGTATGATGGCCAGATCGTGGAGTCTATTGGTGATACTGCCTTGGAGGAGGATTCCTTGAAGATTGAGCTAAGAATGTGCCTCTGCCTCTGCCCTTTCCTTGAACTCCTTTCCCTTTATTCTCCCCCTTTATGTCAGCATCAAGGTTTCGAATGTCGTCTGAGAGGCGAGTCATTCCTTGGAAAAGCTCATTGAGCTGACTTTGGGTTTGAGCAATGTCCTCTCGATTCTCTTTGATTAGAGCATCAGATCGAGCGTCCCGTCGTTGGAGGATATTCAGAACAGTGTCAGTCTATTTCATTTGGCCCATGGAGAAGTCCTGAAATTCTTTCAATGTAGTTTGGAGACTTGTGATGCTATTTATCATAAGTTCATTCTGAGATTCCTGAGTCTTCTGTAGGATCAGAATAGCATCCCTATGTCGTTTAGCAGCTTGGAAAGGGATCTGATCGCGATCATTTATGCTCTGAAGCATTTCTTTGATGATTTCCCTAAGTTTCTTTGGGAGCTCAGAACTTAGAGTGCTTGGGAGAGCATTGGCAGCATTGATCATATTTGTCAATTGCATTTGAACAAGTAAAGTGTGATCTTTAAGACAATCTTCAATGTCCTTGGTCACTTTCTTGGATGCTTTTAACAGCTCAGTTTTGGTAGGTAAATCTAAGATGAGTTCAATGAGTTTTGGACTGTGAGAAGGAGGGGCCCTGGTGTAGTGATCTTGCATGGTAGAAAGAGCAAGATCAAGGTTGAAATATTCATTTGTGGATGAGGAGGGAATATCGGATGGAGGGGCCTGTGTTTGGGTGTCTGGAGTAGGTGGCTCTACGATCTGAGCGAGGGACTCTACGATGGGGCTAGAGTCTGTAATCGTAGAGATGAGAGGAGTTGGGATCAATGTGAAGTTGGGCATATTTGGTTCATCAGTTACAGAATTTTGGGATTCTACAACTGGAAATTGATTTAGTGGATTAAGAACTACTACCAGCCAGCTTGGAAATTCATAAAATTGATTGAAGAAAGATAGTGGATAGTGATTAACTCTGAACAAGATTGGGATAGATAATACCTCATGCACCATTCTTGAAGAGGGACCATTTGTGATCAGTTGTTTGGCAAAGTTAAAGTTGCCTGGAAATCCATGAGCTAGCATAAAGATGGCTGGATATTCTTTGAAGCTCCAAAACATGTGATTCCAGGAGTTTAGAATTTGAGCTTGATGAAAAGGCATCATGGGTAGATAGGAGAACAGTTACTCGTAGTTAGCTTTTCAATACCCATTAATGTAAGACCCCAACTTATTATTAATGAAATTTAATTTTCTCTATTTATTATTTTGAAATAGTAAGGGTTGATTTGATTAATGTGGATAGTTAGGGGTAAAGACATAAATACTTCAAAATAAGCAAGTGGTTATAAAATATTCATTGTTGTTGGGGAATATTCGTTTGGTCGTGGAATATTAAATGCTTTGTCTTGGGAATATTAAATGACCACAGTAGCGACCATGTATGGGCCCCATGTGAAAGCGATTGGATGAAGAAAGCGACAAATATAAGTGGTTTAAAAATAACGGCGTAGTTATTACTAATTAATCTTGTTGGAATACTCGGTGGTTAAAACACGATGAATACGCGTTGTTGAGCGTAGATTACGGTATTGCACCAATTATTGATTCTTACGTAGAAGAAGGCACTACTCGATAATGGTTACGATAATTATTATTCAATTATTTTATTGAGTTAATAATTCTTTGCGTTGATATTTTATATTCATTGTTGTTTGATAATTGTCATTACACAAGATTTTTCATTATCGAAGCAATAATTCATATTATCCGAATAATATTATTAGATAACATTATTGACAATGTCTAGAAAGTTTCGCTCTAAGGAGAGGTTTGGTCACCTAATAATTTGCGCCAAGAAGAAGAAATTCTTATTGGAAAGCCCCCACTTTCACAGAACCCGTTCGTTGTCAATATTGTGATTCGTAATATTATTTGTGAATAATTAATTATTGATTCATATGATGAGGAAAATATTGATTTTATGTGGATATAGATGAGAAAATTTTTAATGTGACAATTGTTGAAAATTGAAATTTTATCTTTTTACGATAAAATAATTCATTTAAATATATTATTATATTTTAATAATATAATAATGGTGATATTTTTTACAACGAATGTGGGATATATGAGTATCTGAGGAGGAAGAGTATTTTTGTTGCAATAAATATTTAAAACATGTTAAAACATGTAAATTGGACCCCATTTATTCGATTTGAAATTTGATTATAGCTTGTAAAATCGCCCGTTTGTGGATTTGGTCAATTTCTATTTGGAATTTGGGAAAACTTTCTTACGCAAAGTTGTAGAGAATTAAATTTCCTATAAAAACTCATGAGATTGAATTTTTCTGATGAAAGGGCTATTTATTATGAATTATTGAAGTTCGAAGCTCCAAAATAATTAATTTTTGAAGTTTTAAATATTTTTTTACAAAAACGTTTTTTGCATGTGTGAGGCATGTTTTCAATTGCTGAATTTCAGATTCAAAGGTGTGCGTGAAGATTATATATATATATTAATATTATATTAAATTTTCGCTTTGGTGTTCTAGCAATTTCCTATAAATAGGTGCTTGGGTTAGAATTGAAAATCACACGTAAACTGAAGTTTTTCTCTTTATATTATCGAAGCGTATTCTTGTGAGTATTTTGAGTATACTTTGAGTATTGTTAGGCGGTCTGCAAGTTCCTTCAAAGACTATACAGGTATTCCAAATTTAGAAATCTTGATCTTTCGAGGTAAAGGATGTTATTTTCTTCTCAAATGATATTATTTCTTCAATATCATTATCTTTGAAATATTAGTTGAAACTTTTTATTAAATTTGGAACTTTTTCATATAGGGGTTACTATTCACGAGTTACTTATTCATGAGTTACTATTCACAGTACTATTTATGAAGCGTGAAGATGTTTTTTTGTGGAATTTCTATCTTTTGGCGTCAGAGTTACTATTATTCACGATACCAAGACTATTCAATCGAAAAATAAAATTTCTTCTTTTTGTCCAAAATATCTATTCTGGATACTAGCTTTGATTGTATCCATGTTTTGATCATTCTTGAATTTTACACCACTATGATTATTTTTTTGAGGTATTTGTGAACATGGATAAAACAAAGTACGAATCCTTAATCCTTAATCCTTGTCATTTTGTTTCACTAGATTCGTTTCTTTAAAAATATTTTTCATCATCCTCAGTCTTAAATGATGATATTATTGAATATCTTTGGCACATGTAGTGTAAAGATGAATGATTTCTGAAGAATATCTTTGGTAGTAGTGCAAAGATGAAGCAGTGTTTAGATGAACATGACCAATCGATGAATATCTTTGGCTGTAGTGCAAAGATGAATATTTGATTCGGATGTATATTGATTGATGTTACGAGGATAAAAGATAGACGATGAACTTTTAAATTCATACATAGAAGATAGTAGTTTGTATTCTCTACTTAACTCTTCTAATGAATTATTATTTCATTTGCGAATATTGATTTAAAATTTGTTGTCTATTGTATTCTATTAGATTTTTCCTGTTGAAGACTAACGATAATTTGTTGTATATTATCTTAGTCATAATATTCTTTCTTCGAGCTAATTGAGCTCACCCTTTTCCTTTTTGTTCCATTTTCTTCTCGGGATGCGAGAATATAAGCGAGTACAAGTAGGGGTATGGAATGAAGGTTCTAGAACGAGTTGTTTAGTAGTCCTCACCATTTATGTAAAATAATGTACCAATAAATGTGATGAGGATTTATTTGAGTATAGATATTATCAGAAGATAATATTTGTATTCAAACTCACAGTTTCTTGTTGTAATAATAAAGTTGTAGTTGTTTACATACCATGTATTGACAACTCGGAATAGGTGATGTATACCTATTTGGGGGGCGTCGCGGTTGGTATCGAGCTTAGGATATGATCTCTGGCGGAGATCGAGGAATAGAACTAGGAGGGAGAGAGTAAATCTTTCAGCTAGTGTGTCCTACTAAGCTTATTTTTAGTTGGTTGAAGATATAAGGATATTATGTGATATATTGATTTCCTTAATTAACCCTTGTTTTATATTACGGTATTTGAGAATGTCGGTGAGAATATTAACAATGGAAATGAGACCAGTGGAGACGCTTTTGTACTCACCAACGAGGAGAGCGTGCAACAGTGACAATGTTCCTCCTGTGAACAACATCATTGAAAGCGAGATGATGAGCGAGGGATGTTTAGAAGTTTTTTGCAGATTCATGCAAAATCAGACGAGGAGACTCGTGTTCAAAATCTGAGGAGGAAATGATAGCAATTCACGGGTTGTCACAAACAAGCGATTCAAAGAGTTGGGACCACGAATTTAAGGGAAAGCGGATCCGATCATGGCGGAAACATGGGTCAAGCAAATTACCAAGATATTCGATGTCTTGGGATGCACAGAGAACAGAAGGTTCCATTCGCCACCTTTATGTTCCGTGGCGGCGATTCTTGGTGGGAGATGCAAAAGCGTACCCATTCTCCGCCGACTCAAAGCATGTCTTGGGAGACGCGTTTGAAGCTATTTAATGACAAATACTTTCCGAAAGTGTTCGCTATATGAAGGAAGTGGAGTTCATCGATTGGAACAAAACAACATGGCGGTGTCTCGAAGACGAGGCAAAGTTTGCAGAGTTATCGTGTTTGCACCTCATTTGGTGGAGAATGAGGAGCGTATGACCGCGGATGTTTACGAGAGGTTTGAAACCCCCACGGCATACGACAATATCTCATTTCTCATAAATTTTCTCTCTATTCAGGGATGTTGTTTATGAGGGCTCAATTGTTAGAGCGAGATAACGAGTATATTCAACTAAGGGACCATAACCGAGGATCGTATCGTAGAGATAGCGATCAATAGAATAATGATAACCAATGAGAGAAAAGCAGACGGACAAAAATGGTAACCACTCTGGTGGTAATCATGGCCATGAAAATAGAAGAAGCGTAGTCGGAGGAGATTTTAAAAAGAGGAGATTTAACAACGATTATGTGAAGACGATAGTCTACGCTTGCGAAGAATCTGGTTCTAAGGGAGGAGAACGACCACCATTCATTATATGCTACAAATGCGGAAAAGAGGGACATATCATCAAACTGTCCACAACAGTTCAAGGTATGCTATAATTGTGGAAAGGAAGGACATATCGCTTTCTAGATTATACGGTAGCGAAACCTAGTTCAGTGGGGGACGGTGACTCAAAAGATCCCGAGAAAAGTCAAAGTCAAGCGGTTCTGGAAGAGCGTTTGTTGTGGATGGTCATAATGCGAGGAACCCAAACGAGGTGATCACGGGTAAGCTATTTATAAATTCTTGCAAAGTTTATACATTACTTGATCTGAGGTGCTACCCATTCATTTATCTCTCCTGCTTGTGCTCAATGTTTAAACTTGACTCGGAGAAATTAGACTTTGACCTATTCTGTGGAAACTCCGTTAGGAGAAACTTTCATCACATCCACTTTGTTTATAAATCTTGTTTGATTCAAGTTGGCACCATCACCTTACCGTTGACCTTATCTCTTTAAAGATACTTGCTTTTGATGTGATTTTAGGGATTGATTGGTTAACTACTCATCATGCCAAAATTGATTGTTTTCGTAAGGTTGTTAGTTTTCATATTCCTAACCAATCATTGTATTTAATTCAAGCAACTAAACCATTAAAATCAATCATTTGTCATATCTAATCATAAAGCTATTCGTTTATTGAAAAAGCGGATGTCAAGCTTTCTTAGCCCATGTTATGGATTTGAATAAAGACACGTCAAATTTGAATAATATTCTGTTGTTATTGACTTTCCCGACGTATTTCTGAAGAACTTCGGTCTACCCCCGAGCGTGAAGTTGAATTCTTTATTGATCTTGAACCCGGTACAAAGCCCATTTCTAAAACCCCATATCGAATGGCTCTATTGAACTTCGGGAGTTAAAGGTCCAACTCTGAGGAATTGTTGGACATCGGTTTCATAAATCCCTAGTACATCTCCTCGGGGTGCTCTATTTTATTTGTAAAAGAAGAAAAGCGGGAGTATGCGACTTTGTATTGACTATCGGGAATTGAACCATGTCACCATCAAGAATAGGTATCCTCTACCTCGTATTGATGACTTGTTTGACCGATTGTAAAGGCACAATTCTTTTCAAAAATCGATCTTCGCTCGGATATCATCACCAAGATTAGGCGAGGATATTCCAAAGCGCCTTTAGAACTCGAGACGGGCATTATGAATTCTTAGTCATGTCTTTCGGATGACTAATGCTCCTGCTTGACTTTCATGGATATGATGAACCGAGTATTCAAGGAATATTTGGATCGATTCGTTGTTGTCTTTATTGATGACATCCTTATATATTCCAAAAGTCGTGAAGATCATGAGCACCATTTGAAGTTGGTACTCAAAGGCTTCGTGAAAACAAACTATATGCCAAATTGAAGAAATGCGAGTTCGGCGAGGAAGTAGCATTCCTTGGGCACGTGGTGTCGAAACATGGAGTATCTGTTGATCCGTGAAGATTGAAGCAATACAAAGTTAGAGCAAAGGAAGTCGATGATCAAGTACGTAGCTTTTTGGGCTTAATTTGGTTATTATCGGAGATTCGTGGAAGGGTTTTCTCGAATCGCTACTCCATTAACTTCATTAACTCGGAAGGATACAAAATTCGTTTGGAGCGAAGAATGTGAGAAGAGTTTCCAAGAGCTTAAGAGGAGACTTATTTCAAGACTTTTCATTACAATACCATCTCAGTTCGGATGGATTTGTTATCTATAGCGATGCTTCGGTGCAAAGGGTTAGGATGTGTTCTCATGCAACGTGGGAAAGTCATAGCCTATGCCTCATGACAACTTAAAGAGTATGAGAGGAATTATCCTACTCATGATCTAGAGTTAGCGGTGATCGTTTCGCTAAAAATATGGAGGCACTATCTATATGGGGAGAAAGTGGAGATATATTCGGACCATAAAAGCCTTAAATATTTCTTCACTCAAAAAGAACTCAACATGCGACAAATGACGTTGGCTCGAACTATTGAAAGACTACGACCACACTATTCAATACCATCTTGGTAGTTGAGCGTGGTAGTGTACGCATTGAGTAGAAGATCGTATCGGAAGAAAAGTGCGATGATGTCAAGTTCTGCGTAGAGCCAACTTTAATAGAAAAGTTAAGGTTACTCAAGCCATCGATCCGAAATGATGCGTATGAAGAAGAAAGTACAAGAAGGAGCTATTCCTAAGCAAGAATTGATGAAGAAGGAATACTTGAGTCCACTCTAGACTTTGTGTTCCTAACGACTACGATTTGAAGTACAAGATTATGATGGAGGCACACAATACACCATTTGCAATCCATCACGGAAGTACTAAAATGTATCGTGATCTTGACATACATTTTGGTGGAACAATATGAGAGAGAGATTGCAAAGTTTATCTCAATGTGTTTAACTTGTCAACGTGTAAAGGCGGAGCATCTAGTACCTAAGGGTCCGTCTGCAACCACTTGAGATTCCGAAATGGAAGTGGGAACACATTACCATGGATTTCGTTACTGGGTCTTCCTACGGTTTCTCAAGGCATCAATGCTATTTGGGTTATTGTTGATAGATTAACCAAGTCGCGCTCATTTCTTGTCGTCACGGAGACTTATTCCTTGAACGTCTTGCTAGTATATATCGTGAATGAGATTGTGAGGTTGCATGGCATGCCCGGTATCCATAGTTTTGGATCGTGACCCAAGATTCACTTCAAGATTTTGGGTTAGCTTGCAAAAAGCTATAGGCACGGATTTTGCGATTTAGTTTGACATACCATCCCCAAGCAGACGGACAATCGAGAGAGGACTATTCAAACTCTTGAAGATCTATTAAGACTCTGTGTCCTGAACTTCAAGGGCGGTTAGGATAAGTATTTACCATTGGTGGAATTCTCCTACAACAATGATTATCGAGCAAGTATAGGTGTGGCTCCATTGAAGCATTATATGGACGAAAATGTCGTTCTCCAATATGTTGGGATGAGGTGGGTGAAGCAACATTGTTGGGACTCGAGTTAAAGACGTATGACTACGGAAAAGATCCAAATAATTCGACAACGTATACAAAGCGGCACAAGATCGACAAAAGAGTTATGCGGATCTTCATCGAAAGGACGTGGAATTTAGTGTGGGGATCATGTATTGTTGCGAGTTGCTCCATGGAAGGGAGTTACAAGATTTGGGAAGAGAGGAAAGCTCAATCCACGATTTATTGGTCCATTTCAAATTCTTGACCGAGTAGGAAATGTAGCCTATGACTCGCGTTACCTCAAAGTATGTCTCGTGTTCATAATGTGTTTCACATATCGTGCTTCGTAAATATGTGAAAGACCCGAACCACGTTATAGAGTTAGAACCGGATGAGATAGTAGAAGACTTAACGTATGAGGAGGTACTGTCAAGATCTTGGATAGGAAGGAGCATGTCCCTACGCATGAAAGGTCATACCACAAGTTAAAGTTTTGTGGAGGAATCATGCTTTATAGAGGAAATGACACAGGAATTGGAAAGCGGAAATGAAAGCGAGGTATCCTCACCTTTTGAAAAACACCGAATCGTCGACGTCAATTTCGAGGACGAAATTTCATAAGGAGGGAGGTTGTAAGACCCCAACTTATTATTAATGAAATTTAATTTTCTATTTATTATTTTGAAATAGTAAGGGTTGATTTGATTAATGTGGATAGTTAGGGGTAAGATACATAAATACTTCAAAATAAGCAAGTGGTTATAAAATATTCATTGTTGTCGGGGAATATTCGTTTGGTCGTGGAATATTACATCTTTGTCGGGGAATATTAAATGCGACGCCGGTAGCACCGTGTGTGGGCCCCATAACTGGAAAGCGATTGGATGAAGAAAACGACAAATATAAGTGGTTTAAAAATAACGACGTAGTTATTACAATTAATCTTGTTGGAATACTCGGTGGTTAAAACACGATGTACGCGTTGTTGAGCAATAGCACACCGGTATTGCACCAATTATTGATTCTTACGTGAAGGCACTACTCAATAATGGTTCTGATAATTCTTATTCAAAGTATTTTATTGAGTTAATAATTGCTGCGTTGATATTTTATATTCTTTGTTATTTTGATAATTGTCATTACACAAGTATTTTTCATTATCGAAGCAATAATTCATATTATCCGAATAATATTATTAGATAACATTATTGACAATGTCTAGAAAGTTACGTATAAGGAGAGGTTTGGTCACCTAATTGCGGCGCAAGAAGAAGAAATTCTTATTGGAAAAGCCCCCTCTTCCTGAGGGCGCACGGTTGTCGATATTATGATTACGTAATATTATTTGTGAATAATTAATTATTGATTCATATGATGAGGAAAATATTGATTTTATGTGGATATAGATGGAGAAAATTTTTAATGTGACAATTGTTGAAAATTGAAATTTTATCTTTTTACGATAAAATAATTCATTTAAATATATTATTATATTTTAATAATATAATAATGGTGATATTTTACAACGAATGTGGGATATATGAGTATACGAGGAGGAAGAGTATTTTTGTTGCAATAAATGTTTAAAACATGTTAAACATGTCGTTGGACCCCATTTATTGAATTAAAATTTGATTATAGCTTGTAAAATGGCCCGTTTTTGAATTTGGTCAATTTCTATTTGGAATTTGGAAAAACTTTCTTACGTAAAGTTGTAGAGAATTGAATTTCCTATAAAAACTCACGAGATTCGAATTTTCTGATGAAAGGGCTATTTATTATGAATTATTGAAGTTCTGAAGCTCCAAAATAATTAATTTTTGAAGTTTTAAATATTTTTTTTACAAAAAACGTTTTTTTGCATGTGTGAGGCATGTTTTCAATTCTTTGAATTTTAGATTCAAAGGTGTGCGTGAAGATATATATATATATATATATATATATATATATATATTAATATTATATTAAATTTTACGCTTTGGTGTTCTAAGCAATTTCCTATAAATAGGTGCTTAGGTTAGAATTGAAAATCACACGTAAAGCGAAGTTTTTTCTCTCTATATTATCGAAAGCGTATTCTTGTGAGTATTTTGAGTATACTTTGAGTATTGTTAGGCGGTCTGAGTTCCTTCAAAGACTATACCCAGATATTCAAATTTAGAAGTCTTGATCTTTCGAGGTAAAGGATGTTATTTTCTTCTCAAATGATATTATTTCTTCAATATCATTATGTTGAAATATTGGTTGAAACTTTTTATCAAATTTGGAACTTTTTCATGTCGGGGTTACTATTCACGAGTTACTATTTATGAGTTACTATTCACGAGTTACTATTCACGAGTACTATTCATGAAGCGTGAAGATGTTTCTTTTGTGGAATTTCTATCTTTTGGTGTCTGAGTTCTTATTCACGATACTCAAGACTATTCACGATACTGGCACTATTCACCGAAAAATAAAATTTCTTCTTTTTGTCCAAAATATCTATTCTGGATACTAGCTTTGATTGTATCCATGTTTTGATCATTCTTGAATTTTACACCACTATGATTATTTTTTTGAGGTATTTGTGAACATGGATAAAACAAAGTACGAATCCTTAATCCTTAATCCTTGTCATTTTGTTTCCTTTGGATTCGTTTCTTTAAAATATTTTTCATCATCCTCGATCTTAAATGATGATATTATTGAATATCTTTGGCACTGTAGTGCAAAGATGAATGATTTCTGAAGAATATCTTTGGTAGTAGTGCAAAAGATGAGCAGTGTTTAGATGAACATGATTAATCGATGAATATCTTTGGCACCTGTAGTGCAAAGATGAATATTTGATTCAGATGTATATTGATTGATGTTACGGGGATAAAAGATGAGCGATGAACTTTTAAATTCATACATAGAAGATAGTAGTTTGTATTCTCTACTTAACTCTTCTAATGAATTATTATTTCATTGCGAATATTGATTTAAAATTTGTTGTCTATTGTATTCTATTAGATTTTTCCTGTTGAAGACTAACGATAATTTGTTGTATATTATCTTAGTCATAATATTCTTTCTTGAGCTAGTTGAGCTCACCCTTTTCCTTTTTGTTCCATTTTTCTTCTCAGGATGCGAGAATATAGCGAGTACTAGCAGTGGGGGTATGGAATGAAGGTTCTAGACAGAGTTGTTTAGTAGTCCTCACCATTTATGTAAAATAATGTACCAATAAATGTGATGAGGATTTATTTGAGTATAGATATTGTCTAGAAGATAATATTTGTATTCAAACTCAGAGTTTTACTGTTGTAATAATAAAGTTGTAGTTGTTTCTGTACCATGTATTGACAACTTAGAATAGGTGATGTATACCTATTTTGGGGGCGTCACAATTAATGCCCACAACTATGATCTCGACCTCATCATCTTCGTCCTCTTCTCTGTCTTTGTTCAAAGATTCGACTATATCAATGGCTTTATTTTGTTCTTGCTCTGGTTTTCCCTTATTTTCTGTTGGAACAACTTCTTCTGTCATGGGGATATCATGAGGCTCCCCCTCAACATGATCATCCTTCTGCAGGACTAGTAGCTCCCCCCAACTAGAATATTTTCTAGGGTGATAACTTCAGGTATTCCCCCTCAGCTTGAGCTTTGTCCTTTTGGCTTTCTCTGGATAGTTCCTTTTCAGCAGCCATCTTTTTGTCTTCCTCTTTGAGTACCCTTTCATTGACAAGGATGTACTGCTTAACCAATTTTCGTCTTGGTTTTCTCAGTCGAGCCACGCGACCTCGGGACTTCCTTGAGCTTCACTTTCTGTCTATTTGTCGCCCGAACATCTGATGCAACAATTTCCTTGCTCAAGGTGTTCAGTCTGGTCTCTACAATTGGTAGAGACTCTACGATCGAAGAGGCATATGGCCTCTTGGATATTTGACTGATTTTGTTCTTCTTCAGCAGCTGTGATATGGTAGCTCTGTCTTCATCTGCCTCAGCCTGCTGTTCTTTTCTTCTTAGGATTCTCAGAGTCTCAATGTCGGGAGGACTCGGCGAGTTTATCGATGAGTTGATCCACGGGTTCTTCTGCCATTCTAGCCTTTAGCTTTCTCTTGCCCTTGCTTTTTCTGACCAGGGCAGTGGGTTCTTCCTTGTTTGTTTCTTCTTCATCTTCTTTAGTCTCCCTAACAATTGACATATTCCCTGGAATCCCTGATTCCTTTGCATTAGCAGTCCTACCACTGAACTCAGACATCATTCATACGTTTTCAACTGGATTCCTTTTTCAGTTCTCGAACAGTTGTTGGGTCATTCTTCTGTTTGGATTTATTTGTTCACCTTCATCATCCTCAATTTTATCTCCCAAAGCGGACTGTAGAATGATACTGATGAATCTTCCGTAGAGCATCTTCCCAGAGCTTTTTGATTTCTTCGAGCTGAGAATCCACTTTCCAATCCATTCAAGCAGCAGGGCTCCATAGTTAAGCTGTATCCCATAACTAATGGCTGTCATGAGCTTGAGCTATACTTCGTTTACAGAATTGTGGCCTGAGCTCTTGCAGTATATGCATTTTCCAACAATGTTAGCCAAAAATTCTTACCTCTGAGGAAACTCCTTTTTCTTATATCCTTTGATAGTGGGGAATTTCTTGTGATGCATCCTTTTAAGTCCCTCAAGGAAATCTATGCCATCTATGAACGAAAACCCTTCAGATTTGAAACCTAGGGCTAGGTTGATGTCCTCAGCCTTCAACTTGATTTCCACGTCCCTGACTTTCGTAGTGATGACATCATTTTCAAACATACCATTTCTGTAGAATTCTTTTACTAGCTTTGGGTAGATTAGTGTTGCCGTACCCAGAGCCTCTTCGAGACTAGCCTTCTTTATTAATGACAAAGTTTTGTGAAATTTGGGTTCAATTGTTTTGAACTCGTCGAAACAGAGTCTGTAGCCAGAGATGACGTTGGAGGCTGCCATTGATTTCTTTGCAAGGAGTATGGTTGTCTGAACTTTCTTAAGATTTAGGGTTTCTGCTTGTAGAGCGAAAGAGATAGATGAGCTTTTTGAACTTCTGATTTCAAAAAGGCATTTTCAATTTGTACTTGTAACTTCCCTCTCTCCATTTTGCTTAGTGGGGCAGGTGTCGAATTCTGCTTGGCTCTACGGATCTGACTGAGGAGGATTGTACTAATTTTCCCTTAGCTCTTTTTGAGCTAATGTGTCCTTAGGAAGGACTACGATCGTTGAGGTGGCCTTTATGATTGTTGAGTCTGCTTTGCATTCGTTGTGTCGCTTTCAACAACAACCGTCAGATTCGTGAAGAATCGTCGTTGTATACGAGCTGCAATCGTCGAGTCTGAGCTACAATCATCGAGTCTGACCGAGTCCTTGTGATGAACTTTTGACTTAGCAATCTTCTCGGTTTAAGGTAACTCGGGAAGGGCCAACCTCATAGAGTGAATCAAGGTTTAGGTTTGTTCCTGAGGCGCTTATCAGAGAAATTGCTTTGTTTTGAACTTTATCACAGGATGCTCCTTTGTTTTGTTGATGGGATTCTGCTATCGTTGAGTTTGCACTGCGATTGTTGAGTCATGTCGCTTTAGCTCTACGATCGTGGACTTCCTTTGATCATGTCTATGATTTTGAACATAGCCTTTATATCTGTATAGTTAGCACAAACTAGAGCATGTTTTTCATGGTTGTAAGTTAAGCATGCCTAGCTCACTTATTAACTTGTTAAACCTGGATTCATCTAGAAGCTTTGTAAAGACATCAGTAAGTTGATTTTCAGTAGGGATTTATTGTAAAGATATAGTTCCATTTTGCACATGATCCCTAATGAAGTGATACCTTATTTCTATATGCTTAGTCCAAGAATGCATGACATGATTATGAGTTATTGCTATTGCACTTGTGTTATCACAGTGAATTGGTATGGATTTGAATTCAAACCTATAATCTGCTAGCTGATTTTTTATCCATAAGATCTGAGCATAGCAGCTTCCAGCAACAATGTATTCAGCTTCTGCATTTGAAGTAGATACTGAGTTTTGCTTCTTGCTAAACCAGGACACAAGTCTGTTTCCTAGCAATTGACAGGTACCACTGGTACTCTTTCTATCTATTTTGCAGCCTGCAAAATCAGCATCTGTGTATCCTGTTAGTTCAAATAAGGACTCCTTGGGATACCAAAGTCCTAAGTGAGGTGTCCCTTTGAGATATCTGAAAATCCTCTTTACGGAAGTTAAATGTGATTCTTTAGGATTAGCCTGAAATCTAGCACATATGAATGTTGCAAACATTATGTCTGGTCTAATAGAAGTTAGATATAAAAGAGAGCCTATCATACCTCGGTATTGAGTTATATCAATACTTTTACCTTTTTCATCTTTGTCAAGCTTGGTTGTAGGAGCAATTGGGGTTTTCATGAGAGAGGCTGATTCTATGCCATACTTCTTAAGTAAATCTTTAATGTACTTGGCTTGGTTTATGAAGATTCCTTCATCAGTTTGCTTCACTTGCAGTCCAAGGAAGAAATCCAGCTCACCCATCATACTCATTTCAAACTTGCTCTGCATAAGCTTGGAGAATCTCTTGCATAACTTTTCATCAGTAGATCCAAAAATACTGTCATCAACTTATATTTGAACTAATAAGACTTTATCTTTATGCTTTCTAAGAAATAGTGTAGTATCTACTCTACCTCTAGTGAACCCATTTTCAATAAGAAAGTTAGTTAGTGTTTCATACCATGCTCTAGGTGCTTGTTTAAGACCATAAATGGCTTTTTCTAATCTATAAACATAATTTGAAAGAGATGGATTGATGAAACCTGGAGGTTACTCTACATAAACTTCTTCTTGAAGTTCACCATTCAAGAATGCACTTTTGACATCCATCTGAAAGACCTTGAATTTCATGTGAGCAGCAAAGGCAAGGAATATTCTGATGGTTTCTAGTCTGGCAACAGGTGCAAATGTCTCATCGTAGTCAATGCCTTCTTCCTGAGAGTAGCCCTTGGCTACTAGTCTTGCCTTATTTCTGGTTATTACTCCATCTTCATCCATCTTGTTTCTGAAGACCCATTTGGTTCCTATGACAGGATGATTCTTTGGTTTTGGTACCAATCTCCACACTTTGCTTCTTTTGAACTGATTAAGTTCTTCCTGCATGGCTTTTATCCAGCTGGAGTCTTCCATAGCATCCTCTATCTTCTTAGGCTCCATTTGTGACAGGAAGCTTAGATAAAAACATTCATTTTGGGTGGCAGCTCTTGTTTTGAGTCTTGCACTCGGATCTCCAATGATTAAGTCTTGAGTGTGATCTCTTGCCCATCTGTTTTCTATTGGGACATCTGTCCTTATGCTTTCTTATCTTAGATCTTCAAGATCTATTTCTTCTTCTTGGTGTGAAGGTTCGTTGTCTGGCATAAGTCTTTCTACGATCTCATTTCCTTGCTCAACGATTTCACTATATGGCACTACGATCGTAGTGTTGAGCTTGACGACCTCGTTCGTAGTGTCTGAACTGTCGGTCGTAGTGTCTTGCAGTACTATTTTGTCTAAGTCTGTCTCATCAAAGATGATGTGAATCGAGACTTCAACACTTAGTGTCTTCTTGTTGAACACTCTGTAGGCTTTACTATCTGTGGCATATCCAAGAAAGATTCCTTCGTCTGACTTGGGTTGAAACTTTTTCAAGTACTGCTTTCCATTGTTGAGAATGTAGCATGCATAGCCGAATACATGAAAGTAGCTGACACTTGGCTTTCTTCCTTTCCACAATTTATAGAGAGTTTTCTTAATCGTAGAGTGTATGAGTGATCTGTTCTGAGTGTAGCATGTAGTGTTGACAGCTTTTGTCCAGAAGTATTCAGGCAGATGGGTTGCTGCTAGTAGAGTTCTTCCAGCCTCTATCAATGTCCTGTTCATTCTCTCAGCTACTTCATTTTGTTTAGGAGTTCGTGGAGCTGAGAAGTTGTGACTGATGCCATTGTCTGTGCGGAACTGGTCCATTTCTGAGAAGTCGAATTCTCTGCCATGATCACTCCTTATAGCCTTGATTTTTTCTCCTTTCTCGTTCATCACCAGCCTGAACATCTTGATCAGTTGGGAACTTGTTTCATCCTTTGAGGTTAGAAAGAACACCCATGTGAATATGGTGTAGTCGTCGACTATGACCAGAGAGTATCTCTTCCCTCCAAGGCTCATCGTTGGAATTGGCCCAAATAGATTCATGTGTAGCAACTGCAGGGGCTTGTCAATTGAGTTGGCAGTTTTTCTCTTGAATGAGCTTCTGGTCTGCTTTCCAAGCTGACAGGCATTTCACGACCTTTCTTTAATGAAGCTTAACTTAGGTACGCCTGCAACTAGATCTTTTGAGGCTAGTTTGGACATGCTCTTGAAGTTGAGATGAGACGGTCTTCAATGCCATAACCAGCTCATTTCTTCAGATGCTTTAGCCAGAAAGCATATTGTCTCGTCTGAGGTTAGTTGACCAATATTTACTGTGTAGATATTTCTTTTTCTTGTTCCGGTTAACTTTACAGCAGATGTCTTCAGGTCTCGGACTTGACATTGATTGTTGAGGAATGTTACTTGATGACCCTTGTTGCAGAGTTGGCTAATGCTTAGAAGATTGTGTTGTAGTCCTTCCACATAGGCCACTTTACTGAAGGATACTACACCATTTCCAGCTGAACCATATCCTCTTGTCTTGCCAGAGCCGTTGTCTCCAAAGATGACTGAGGGACCCTCCTTCTCTATGTAGTTAGACAGAAGGGCTTTGTTCCCAGTCATGTGCCTTGAGCATCCACTGTAAGGACCCCGAAATTCATACAATATAATTCTCAACTTCGGTCGTTAATAACACATTTACCTTCTAATTTTACATCCTTATTCGATGTTAAACTTTATAAAATGCGGAATAGTTTAAACTTTTCTATCTTCTTACTTTAATTCCCTGAATCAAAACATTTATCATCTACATGTCTTTGAATCATATATAATCCATGATTCACTTCATCACAGTTATTATATAAAATTTTACATTTCAATTTGATAACCTTTGCATATCAGATAACTCAAACTTTAACTTTACAACGCAACATAAAACTATATATCATAAAACATTTAGTACATCTCATGAATCTTAGTTATGGTTTAAAGAAATAATAACTTTAGATAAAATATTAATCTTCGTGTAATATTTCTGATCCACGTCATTCAAGTAACACATAGTGTTACCTTCAATCCTTAACCTGCAAAAATGGTTATTTGCAAGGTTGAGCTCGACAGCCCAGCAAATCTAACAATTTTCATGCATCACATAGCACATAATAACATGCTTATCATACATCTCATAAACATTAAACTAACATAACAAACATGCTGCAGTTCACATAACAAGTCTAAAGATTGAGTTCCTTACTCAATCAGCATTCATTACTCAATTAACATAGTCATAAATTGACTTTAATGTTTCATACATTCAACATATATAACACATCATGCTCTTTGCAATAAAGATTTAAAACAGTTAATTATCAAGTTCACATAACAAATAGGAACTGAAAGACTTGCCTTTATCGTTGTTTACCAATAATGGTTTAATGCTTGAGATATCGCACTTCACGTGCCCTACACAATTATATAATCATTCACATTAACTATTAGTCACATAGCAACACATATTAGTTGTAATGTAAACTTTACTCTACGCCTCATAACCCTTCCTATCATAGATACACAATGTTCAATTTGATTGTGTTAACTTTCAACTTATATCTCACTGTATTTCATATTCGAAGTTCATTCAAATGTTTAAGTCTTGCTAGGACTACTTATTGGTTTTATATTAACCCTATTCAATATCTTATAATATTCATTTCATTTGATTTAAAACACTTTTTACGTTCATTAACACTTATCACGACGTTTCGACGTTTATTCGTCACACGCCCAATTTGTCTCTCTTGTGTGTGCTTAGTATGCGTATACAACTTATCTAATATATCATTTATTAATGTTAAGTATCATTATACTTCATAATATTCATGTTCTATAACTTAAAACAACATATATTATCGTCGACATCACTTTACTTGTGTATGTGCATGTCCAACGCCCTCCGATTGCCTCCGAATATGCATCAGTCACTAAGATGACTATTTTGACTACTGTTCCCGACCTCAAATTGAAAAACTTAAAGAATACAAGTTTTAGGTCTATTCGTCCTCGTTCTGGATCATCTTGAATTCCCTCAATCGGAGTTCGTATGAAAACGTTATGCCTATTTTACTAAAATAGGTCAAAATAGTCACACCTGACATACTTTGGGTGTCATTATACCAATTAAGCCTTTGGGCATAGAGCAAATGTGCGCCTACAGCTTGATTCTTCGAATGACTTAGGGCACAACACAGCTGTGCCCGTTAGAAACGGGACCTGAAGCTACTATTCTTCGTGATTTTTAACCCTTTTTCTCCTACTAATCTTCATAACTTGAGTTATACACATCCAAATTAGTCCGTTTTTGATTCTATGGATTCGTAATTCATAGAACTACAACATACTAGAATTCTAACAATTTATAAAAACATTAACCAACCTAAAATTTGACCCAAAACACATGTTCATACTCTATTTTCATGTTTTGACATCTCTAGCGAATTCGATCGCTACGACTTCGTTTCTTAATTAATTGACACGATTTAAACTATGTTGTTTTCCTTTCTTCACATACTAACATAATCCAACATCAATTTACAGATTATAACACATATTAAACATGAAATTTTATATTTTCTAAAGCCATAACATACATGTTTCATTAAGAACACAAGTTCTTCATCTTTAGCATAGTTTCATGAGTTCAATTACCTAAAAATTGCTTATAGATGATATATAACATAATATATATACCCATAAACATATACAAATTGTACTTCAACAAAAACCTAATTACAAAGACTTTAGAAAACAAAAACCGAAAATTAGAAACTTAGGAATTTACCTTTGATTCCTCTAAAGCTCTAGTTAGATAATTGAAAGTCCTTGTTTAATCCTCTTTTTCCTTTTGATTCTCAGAGTATCTCTTCCCTCTTCTCAATTTCTTTCTAAGCTCCATCTTTCTCTCTGTGTTTTCTCTCTTTCTCTCTATTTTGCTACACCACGTAAACAAAATAAACTGATGCCTTAATGTGGGTGTTACAACTGATGGCTTAATGTGGTTGTTACAAAGGCAAAAGGTCACAAGGCCATGTTTGGCTAGAACCATTAATGTCCTTTTAATTTATTTTAATAATTCTCCTTATCATATGGTATATCTTATTTTCTCTAAATGTCACACTTTAACTATGTTGCTAAATTATTTAGCTAATTGCCTTTGAATAATACAATTATAATATGTATAACTATTACTCCATATATTACGAAATTATATTCATAACATCTCAACTTAAAATAAACCTTTCCATTAAAATAATTAATATTTATTCCATTAATTATTTTAATTAACTCAAATGAATCATACAATCATACAATCATAATATATAATTATTTAATTCCTTTTCTCGCATAAATTATCTCAATACAATTTATTTAATCCATACATCTAATCACTACTTAAATATTAACTCAATTTATTAATCTCTAACCAATAATTATTTATATGTATATTGGTCTTTCTTCTCTCACCATCAATTTATATTTTATTAACATCATTCAAGGTACTAAACCTTTTCATATATTACCATGACATGTAATATATATTAAGAATACCAAATTTAAGTAGCAAAACTCATATATTAACTCACTATTTAATTAATGAATTAACTCTTTTATCCACTTTACTACAACACCACAACCAAGTAAGGTTTTAATATTCAAACAATATTATTCCATAATATATTTTCAACTTAATTTAAATTACCCAATATTTATAGGGTTAATTTCCCTTTCCACCAAATTCCTTGTCGTGACTAATTTCTTTTATTTCCTTTAATAGTTTAATCAACTATTAAATCTCATAAAAATTTCATTTTTTTACACCAAGACACATAATTCAAAATATATACATAATTCAAAATATATACATCTCATAATAAGAATTTTTAATTATTAAATTCTTACATTAATAACTTTAAAAATTCGGGTTGTCACATCCACTGTCCAGATACCAGGTTGTGATTGTGGAGCTCTTTTCCTGTGATAACATTAAACCTTCATTTTGGTACCCATACTTGCATGGGTCCGACTTTGTTAGTACCCTTGGGGACCCAAATCTGCTTGATTTTGGGTCTTATATGCATGAAATTAAAATGACACTTTGCAGCCTTGTGGCCAACTTTATGGCACACAAAACATCTAATATGATGCATGTTTGTGTGTGTGCGAGAATTCTTCCTCCATTTGGACTTTTGTGGATCTTTAGTCATTCTTCTGTTAAGCTAATTTTCCTTCTTCCATGTGTCCTTGTGTTTCATGATTTGTGAGGAGTGTACCTTACCTCTACTGTACCTTCCAGTTGGTTCATAGAGTTTGTCTTACTTGACTCTACGACCTTTCGAGGTTGGTGAGTAGTGGCTGGGTTACTCTTCTCTTTTCTGAAACCCAGGCCAGCATGGGATCCCTTACTTCTTGGAATATGGATTGAACCAGTAGAGCAGGGTTTGATTGGCTCATCATTCTGTGAGGATTTCACAAATATAATGCTTCTACTAAAATTTGAAGCATTACTAGTGCTAGTTTCCTTTACTTTTTCCACACAAGGCTTTGAGGCAGATTCCCCAAAGCCTAAACCTGTTCTGTCAGATACACTTCTCTGGCTAGAGATTAGGGAGTCCATGGATGAAGATGATTTATTCCATGTAGAGATTGTCTTTTCTAGTTCCTTAATTTTAGAGGTTAGACATGACTCTCTTTTTACATTGAGCTCATTGGTCTGTTTCAAGAGCTTATTCCCAGCTTCAAACTTGGAGAGAGAATCCGTACTTAGAAAGGCTGTTTCAAGTTCTTCTTGAACTTTTTCTTTTTCCTTTTGAAGAAGTGAATAGTCCTTAGTCAGAACTCTAAACCATTTCATGTATTGATGCAGATCAGATGTTATGCTATGCAGTGCAGTTCTTAAGTCATCAATGTCTACATCAGGAGAGTTGAAGTCAAATACCTCATCTATACTTACTTCATATTTGTTGAAGTTCTATTTGTCCTTTGCGTTCTTGGCCATCAGGCAAAGATTTGCCATTTGAGGATCTTCATCATCTCCAGATTCTGGAGTTGAGTCATTGTCTGAGTCACTCCACGATCCTCCAGCTACAAGGCCTTTGTCTCTCTTTTGAGGCCTTTTGTTGCCATTGTATTCCTTCTTTGAATGTGATTTATTCTTTAGTTCTTCTCTGAGAGGTTTGTTGCAGTTAGTAATGAAGTGGTTAGGTTTCTTGCAATTGTAGCATAGATCGTTCATTTGCTCCTGGTTGCTGTAGTTGCTGACTTTCTTTGGCTTGCTGGTTTTGCCTTGACGCATGAACCTTCTGAGTCTCTTCACCAGCATTACAAAGTCCTCATCATCATCTTCATCATAGTCAGAGTCAACTTCAATGTTGACTTTGGAGGTGTTTTTAGTTGCTTTGAGAGCAACACCTTTATCCTTCTTTCTTCCTTCAGACAGAGTTTCTACTCGTTGAGTCAGCTCCAGTTCGTATGTAAGAAGGTTGCCATATAATTGTTGAACAGTCATATCATGTAGATTCTTTGACTTTCTAATGGCAGTGGTTTTGGCATCCCACTTGCTTGGTAAGGCTCTCATGAACTTTATGATTAGATCTTTGTTTGGATAGATCTTTCCATAGGCTCGTAGAGAGTTGAGCAGAACATTAAATCTCTCGTAGGTGGCAGTGACGTTTTCTCCTTGAACGTGTGCAAACATCTCATATTGCTGAGTCAAGAGGGATTGTTTGTTTTCACTGACTTCTTCTGTTCCTTCATGCATGATGAGCAATGCTTCCCAAACCTCCTTTGCTGTTTTGCTGTTGACCACGTTTTCGAACAGATCATCTTCTAAGGATTGGAATAAGATGTTCTTGGCCTTTTTGTCGAGTTGTACAACTCTCTTCTAATTTTCTGTCCATTCTCCTTTGACCTTGATCTGTATTCTATTTAGATCATCTGTAGTTGGTGCAAGCTTTGTAGGAACGTAGGGCCCATTCTGAACAGTTTCAAATAGATCTTCATCTATTGAATCCATGTAAGTTTGCATCCGAACTTTCCAGTTGGAAAATTTATCTTTGTTGCACATAGGTGGCTTGCTGCCTCCTCCAGTCTTTGATTCGCTTGATAAGTGTGCCATTGGATCTACTCAAGCTTTGTAAGCTATATAATAGAACCTGCTTTGATACCAATTGTTAGTTCTTGGAGGCACAATAGTTATCTAGAAGGAGGGGGGGGGGGGGGGGTTGAATAGATATTTAAAAATTTTCTTGTTTTACTTTGTTAGTTTTGATAATGATTCAAACACAGCGGAATTAAGATTTGTTTGATCCCCCTTTAAATAGAGAGTTAATGAGAGTGAAGCGGATATAATCAGTTATAGCAGTTATAGTAGTTATAGCAATATACACAACAGGTTTTAAGTGGTTCAGAGCACTTAAAGCTCCTAGTCCACTCTTCTACTCCTCGAGTAGAAAATCCACTAAGGATGTCTTTTATACTTTCTGAATCTCACAAATTCCTTCTAGACCAGCAGTCTAGGAACTTCTTAATTCACTTTTGAACTCTTCAAGTCTAGCAGACTTGGCTCTTCTTAGTTCACTTTAGAACTCTACAAGTCCTTCTGACTTGGAACTTCTTTCTTCACTTGATTTGTAGTTGATGAGTTCTTGTAATGCTACTCGATTCTTCAATTAAGCTCTTGTTGAAAGAACCGAGTAAGTGTGAGCAAGCTTTCTTTTCTTCTCAGATCGTAGAGTTGAGCGTTGGGTGTTCTTATCATTTTTGTTCAATACTTGCTTACTTGATCATTTGCAGATGTCTTGCATATATGTGATCTTTGAAATCTGCCCGTTGAATCCATCCGTTGAAGCATTTAATGCATTTGACATTTCTGAACTTTGATGGAGACATTTCTGCATATCTTCTGAAATGCATTCTAGCCCACTGACATAGCAGACTGCTTTCTCACCTAACACCTGAAAAGGTGTTTTCTCTGTCCCATGATCCTTTCCTTAGCTTCTTTAATACGTCTTTTTGTTGCATACTAAGGATATTTTCATGCCATTGGGACTGGTGATTACTTCAACATTTGTAACCTATTCCACATTTGTTAAGATTTTATCTTTGAACAAATGATCAAGGCCCACAACTTCTGACACAGCCAGATGATACTCTATGATTCTTATCGTGGTGTCTTGCCACCTTGGTGCTTGATGCAACCAAACGAGAACACTACGATTTCTCTTAAGGGTTGGCACACTACGATCTTCACTTACTTGTCTTGCAGACTCTATATTTCCGAGAGCACTCTAAGATCTCTGAGTTAGCTTCGACAATCGTCTGGACCACACTACGATCTCTGGAGAGGCCCTTCAAGGTAGTCATACTACGATCCTTGATGCTCTACGATTTTGCCTTGGCTTCTGCAGACTATTGCTCAGCTCATAGGATAGAAAATCTGTTTAGAGCTTATCTATTACATTTCAAGATATAGATCAACCTAACATCTTTGATATCTTTATCTATACATTCATTTACAAAATGATGAACATTGAAAGCTTAGATCAACCTAACAATTTTGATCTATCACTAAGTCCTTGTACATATATTCCTTGAAGGACTTCACATATAATCATGAACGTTTACTTTAAACATCAAATCAAGATATGCATTCTTCCAACATATTATATTATACGTTATATGTTTCTATGTACGTAAGTTAGAGAAGAGAGAATACAGAGAAGAAGAAGAAGAAGAAGAAGAAGAAGAAGAAGAAGAAGAAGAAGAAGAAGGGAAACCTTGAGAAAACAAAAACTTTCCTTATCTCCATCTTTTCTCCTAATTCAACCTAGAAAGGTATCAAACTAACCCTTATACTAAATTAAGATGTTTTGTATTTAGTCTTTGAAAAATTAGGTTTTTGTGATTATGAATTTATATGCATATATGGTGTTCATATGTATTCATGTATACGCTTACATGAGATTTTTATTGTTGTTCAAAGGTATTCATCTAGTTCTAAAATTCTAATTTATAGTTTCTCAAGTTCTTCACTTAAAAAGCTATTTTGGTTGGGTGATTTGAAGAGATGTTGTATATATATATATATATATGTGTATGTGTGTATAATCTAGTATATATAGTCTCTTTAATTGGTTCTAGAGTAATCAAAATCATAAGAATATGTTAAAGATGAAAAACTTGGGTTTTGATGGCATATGTATATTTTTTTAACTTATGTTGGAGTCAAAATTGATGGATAGAATTTGAAATTGATGATAGATATTGTTAGTATGTTGAAAAACGAAAACAACCCAAGTTGAACGAGTCAAAACGGATGTAAAACGAATTCACAGTGAAGAATTTCGCTATGAATGTCAAAAGAAGAGGTAATAAGAGAAATAGTGAAATTAAAGGTTGTAATCTTTGATGTTTATGTGATTAGAAACGTGTTAGAAATATTAGTTTATGTTTCTGTAAACATATTACACCTTGGGTAGGTTGGTATGGTTGTTAGAAAGGAGTTTGTAGGCCTAATTTGGCTTTCTGTGGTGTTCGGGATCAAAATTCGCAAGTTAGCAGAAGGGACCCCCGCCTCGGCGGGCCCCCCTAGTGTAAAAACCCCCGCCTTAGTGGGGGGTAGTCTGCCTAGCCAATTTTGGAAAAAAAAAAATCTGACAGGACATGTTTTACTAAAATAACCATAACGTGTTCATACGAAGTCCGATAGAGGTGATTCAAGATGATCCGGAACGAGGACGAATAGACCTACAACGTTTGTTCTTTAAGTTATTTAATTTTAGGTCTTTAAGAAGGGTCAAAATAGTCATCTTTGTGACTGTTACGTATTCGGAGGGAATCGGAGGGCGTCGAACGAGCACATACGCAAGTATAGTGCTCCTGATGATGGAATATGTTATTCTAAGTGATGTAACATGAAAATGCATGATATTATACATGACATATAAAGTTTCCTTGCTCATAATAGAAAGCATTAGCAGACTTAGTATGTGTTTTGGAAAAAGAAACTTAAAAAAAAAACCTTGAGGAAACTTATATTCTATAAGTTCTGAACTTAGTGGTTTGTATTCATGATTGAGTTCAAATATAAATGAGCATGATGTGGTGTTTATAGTGTCTTGTTCATGATAAAACTTGTTAGACCTTGTGTTAGAAAAGTTTTCAAGAGAAACTTGATATAATAGAACTAAGGTGCATAAATGCTATATGAGGTGGGTTTTGAACTTGAGAAGACGTTATCATGACTTAGTTACTTATGATAAGAGTTTTTAAAAGTTGTCTTATATGTGCTATACTACATCATTAATGATAAAATGATTTCAAAGACAAAATCCATTATCTTTTGTAAATAAGTATTAAGACATGAATGATATGTGCACTCAATTAGTCAAGCATGACATAAGTTGTTAAGCATGTTTTAAAAGTATGAACTATGCTATGTCCATGTAAATGAGATAGATACATGTGAGCATGCTATTAGAGGCTTATTAGTACAAATATATGGTTTAAAAGCTTATAACATCAAATCTTGTTAAAGAAAGTTGTTAAGCCTTATTGATTGAAATAAATCATTATGGAGCTAAGTAATTTGAATGTGAACTTGAAAATAGATCACAACCTATTTGATGTCAAGTACGGATGGTTAAGGTATACTTATACATGCCTAGCTATTCTAAGAGTATGATGAGAAAGTGAAATGAAGGTTTTACAAACCTAGTTAGGAAATAATGTAACGTTACTGTTATATTAAGAATGTATGAAATATATGACTAATGGATGTGAATCCATGATTATATAACTGTGTAGGAATACACGAAGTGCAGATAAGCGTTAAACAGTTAAGTCGTAGTTCATAAACTACGAATCAGGCAAGTCTTTCAATTCCTATTTGTTATGTGAACTTGATGATTAACTGTTTTAAATCTTTATTGCAAAGAACATGGTGTGTTATATATATGTTGAAAGTATGAAATGTTAAAGTCAATTTATGACCATGTTGATTGATTAAAACATGCTGATTGAGTAAGGACTCAATCTTTATACTTGTTATATGAACTGTAGCATGTATGTTATATGTTGAGCATGTTATTATGTGCTATGTGATGCATGAAAACTGTTAGATTTTGTTGGGCTATCGAGCTCAACCTTGCAAATAACCACTTTTGCAGGTTCAAGATTCAAAGTAAAGTTATGTGTTACTTGAAAGACATGAATCAGATGTGATACTTGAAGATTTATACACTTTGGTTGTGTTATTATTATTTAAACCATGTTTAAGGTTCCGAATAATGTATTAATATTGAATTGTAATATCATTTTGCGATGTAAACTATTGTAGTATTAAAATAATTTTGAGATATTTAGATGTAAAGGTTGAAGGTTTTGGGAACGAGGATAGTTTGTAATAGAAAGTTTTAATTATTTTGCAAATTTCAATGGTTGTATTATCGTTTAATGATGTAAAATTAGAGGTTGAATGTATTATTAACGACCGAAGTCGAGAATTAAATTGTATAAATTTTGGGGTCGTTACATAAGGCTTCTGATTTCTCCATCAAAAAGTAAACCCACGTCTTTCTACTAAAATCATCAATGAAAGTAGTCAAATACCTCTTCTTACCATTTGAGATGGGCTTGATTGGTCCACAAATATAAGCATGCACTAATTGCAGATTTTTTGAAGCTCTCTAGGTGCTTTTACTTGGAAATGAGAATCTTTGTTGCTTCCCTACCAAATAAGACTTACATAGCCTTGAGGGAGACTTAAAACTGTGGTAAACCATTCACCATCTTGTTTTGCTGAAGAGTTTTTAAGCCATTAAAGCTCAAGTGTCCATATCTACAATGCCAAGGTTGCACCATATCTTACGTGATTGTGTTTAAACAAGTAGATGCTATAAGCTGAGATATAGCATGCAGTATGAGCATTCGATTCGAAGCCATCTTCGTCTCTAATATTAAGCCTTTCTCAGGATGAAAAACTTTACACTTTTTACCTTGAAACAGAATGGCAAACCCCCTTTCTTGCAATTGCCCAACACTTAGTAAATTGTTCTTTAGCTCTGGCACATAAAATACTCCTGTGATAATTTGTATTCTTCCATTAACTTGTAGATGTACATTACCCTTTCCCATTACAACCATACTTGAGTTGTTGCCCAGCTTCACAGAATCTCTAAAACTTCCATCAAAATCCGAAAAGTATTCCTTTTTTCCACATATATGATTGTTACATCCTGAGTCAAGGAACCACATATCTTCTCCATTGGACTTATTCAGATCAACATAAGACATCAATAACATCTCTTCTTGAGTATGAGCATAGTTGGCTTCCTTTTCCTTGCTTGGACATTCCCATTGAAAATGTCCAAGCTTATGGCAATAATAGCACTCCACTGTGGTCTTGTCGAAGCTTTGTCGGCTTCGACCCCTTCCTCTTCCTCTAAAACTTCCATGGCCTCGACCCCTTCCTCCAGATTGATCTCCATGAGTAATCTTCATAGCGTGTTCTTCTTTCTTATGAGAACTCATGCGTTGTTCATGCACAAGCAGACTGCTTTTGCAACTCATCAATAGTCAAGGTGTCTATCTCCTTAGACTCCTCGATGGAACATACAATATAAGCAAATTTTGGAGTCATGGATCTCAAAATCTTTTCAACTACAACAATATCTCCCTTGTTTTCACCATTTACTTTCATCTTGTTGACTATGGTAAGGGTCCGAGCAAAATACTCGTTCACAAATTATTCTACCTTCATGTGAAGAATTTCAAACTCCTTTCGGAGAGCTTGCAAGTGAGCACGCTTTATTCGTGTTGTACCTTAATACTTCTGCTTCAAAGAATCCCATATGTTCTTTGTTGTATCCTTGTTAAGAATTGTCTTCAGTACCGAACGCTCTATTGCTTGAAATAGATAGTTCTTTGATTTCAAATCTCTCAAATTCTGATCTTCAATGTCCTTCTGTGAGATTTTCTGCTGCTGCAGGAATTCCATTCTCCACCAAGCCCCAGTACTCTTTCGAACGCAAGAAGTTTTCCATGAGCATCGCCTAATGATCATAATGCCCATTAAATTTCGGAATTGCTGGCTGCACAAAAGAATTTTCTGTCATCGTACTTCAATCTCTACACACATAGAAGACTGCTGCTTTCAATTTTAACCAGGCCACGTGATGTGGCTTTGATACCAAATGTTAGGAACAAGAGAATTTATGAAAAGATAAAGAAGTTTGGGAGAAATCTTTGTTATTATTGAAGAGCAAACTTGGCTATCTTATAGCCTTACAGAGCAACACTTGAAAAACACAAAAAAATAACAGCCCACGTTCAGTTCCTAAAAGATGTGGTAAGACTAATTCAAATAAATAACTAACCCTTAACAATAGGGAATTATTGACAGAGTGGTAACAACCAACTAAAACAACAAAATTTAATAATTCAAACTTAACACTAAACTCTAAACCCTAAATTTACATGTTTCGAAATTACACTTAAATTACATAATTCTGTAAAAAATTGAATTAAAATAAATATTATAAATTTTTTGGAAGTTAAAATAAAAAGGTTCGGTCGCTCAAATCCGGTTGTACGAGAAATCTTAGGTGAGATTTCTTTTGTCAAGATAGTGTACTCGGACTCAACCCATCTGGTGTGACATGATGCATAGGTCAGGCAATGGCCTATTCGAGCATGAAGACCAAGTCGGGTAATGCAACCATAACAAAATGTATTTGAAAAATCAATCTCTTTTTAAGATTGTGTTTGAAAGGCGCAAAAGACTACACACTTACAAACATGCATCGAACTACAGAAAATGTGAAAACTAACCCATAAAACGAGACTAAAACAAATTACATAGACAACATATGTATTTGTTGAGAGTCGGAGAGATGCAGATGTTACTTATTTTAATATCTTCTATAACTCACATAATAGCCACATTATTTGACTTTATGTTTTTGTTTTTTGTGGTGCAAAATTTGTACGAAGTTGCTTTCATGATAAAGGAGTGGTGATATAAAATTTGAAATTTGAAAATTGAAAAAATTACTTGTTTCATAATAGGAAGTCTACGAAGTTGCTAAGAGATTTATACAAGTCTATAACATAATTTTAATTTGTCTCATTCCCACTTAGAGATTCCTTCTCTTCCTCTGATCACTTTCTGTCTCGTTGCACTTGGAGATTCTTTTTCTTTCCCCTGACTAGGCATCTCATCATTGTAATCACCAATGTTCTAAAAGGCGGGAGGCGGGTGGCCGAAGCGGGTTTAACGTCTAGGAGGCCTAGGCGGAGCTTAGGCTGTATTTTTTATTTTAAACCAATTTTAATATTTTATCTTACATTTATCCAAACAAAATAATTTAAAGTTCAAACACATATCTATATTGTTAATGTCAAAGTTCAAACACAAACATACAATTGTTCAAAGTTCAAACATATTTTTACGTATTAGTTTTATTCATAAACAAGATTGCTATTAAATAATAAAATTTAAAATTTCAAGAATTTAATTCAATATTAAAACTTAAGAAACTAAACATAAATTTAAGAATTTTTTTGACTTAAACTAAATATTACAAATGTATCATCATTTATATAATTTGAAGTTGGTACAAGTTCAAAAAATTACAACTATAATAAAAGTATCTATTTTGACTTGATATTGTTCACTTCTTCTTGTGATTTGATATGCTACAACATGTATTATGAATATGGTAAATCATTAGAAAAATAAAAATATAAAAATCTAGTTTGGGTAGTTATTAAAATTAAAAAAAATTCTTCGCCTAGACCCCACTTAGGCCCCCGCCTAATTTTTCGGAGGGGTTTTTTTTTTCCGCCTTAGGCCTAGCTGAAGCGCCAAGGACCCTAGCGCCTAGGCGAGACGCCAAGGGGAGCCTAACACTTAGGAGGAGCTCTAAGGGGAGCCTAGCGCCTAGGCTGGCCATGGTTGCTTCTAGTAACCAAATAAACTCTTACGACTCTTCATCATCATCTCTAACTCCCATGACGTCTTCTTGAGTTTCAGATGTTAAAATACACGCAAAGTATTTACTGATCATCTACATACACGATCTTGAGTAAGCTGGAATCCGAACGTTTTTAGATGTTAGAGAACTTGAAAGAGGAAAAGATATTTCCAAGAATAGCTAAGAGCAATCGAGGATTTCGATTATTGTTTTCTCAAAAGGTTACACTTCTTCTAGATGCATCATGACGAGTTCGTCAAGATCGTGGACTGCAAGAGAACATTAGGACAGTTGGTTCTTCCTATATTTTACGATGTTGGCCCATTTCGTACATCACCAAACTGATAGTTTTGCGGATGCTTTTGATTATCATAAAGATATTTGGTTGATAGTTTTGCGGGTGCTTTTGATTATCATTAAGATATAGAAAACGGAGATTTGGAGAGCTGCAGTAATTGAAGTTACAAACTCTTCATAATGGCATTTGCAAAATGTCGCGAATGGATATATCATTCAAGTTTTTTTTGTCAATTATATTCCACGAATTATTACTTTAGGAGTTCTCCATTCCATTTTTTAATCATATTCTATTTTACTAAAATTTGTTAAATTCATTTGAATGATATTTTTATCCCTCCAAGTTGACACTAACTTTTCAAATCGTCCCTAAAATGAATTCTTTGGCGTTTTCATTCCGTTTACCCGATTTAATCTCAACCCGACCCATTTTGACCCAACTCAACCTAGTTTGAACCGAACCCAATTTCACCAATTAATTTTTTTTTAAAAATAAAAACTTTTAAAATTATCTTAAAAATAATTATTATTTTAAAAATAATTGTAGACATTCAAAATTTTCCTTTCCTTGGACTAACCATGCTGGAGGACAAAAATGTTTTTTTACACCTCGGAGGACTACAGTAAACCTCATGGGATATCAAATCTAACCCCGGAGACAGCACCGTGGGATATCAAATCAACATCGGAGACAACCCCGAGAAAAGACAGAATCAACAACAATCAAACCTCGGCAACAGTCTCGAGGGATAGCCAAAAGCCACTTCAACCCCAAATACAACCCCGAGCGGGCAAAAAGTGGAATGTTGACAACACAACATAAGCCACATACATCTAGCTGTAAACATGGTTATCAAGAGCCATCACAGCAATCCCGAGTGTAAACTGCGCAAGACAGCCCAACGGACTGCTTGCGAAGACCTGAACATGCTATTTTGGTCATGTACCAATCTTCTCGGATTTGGAAAAGGGCAAGCCCCATGTCATTGCGTAGCTTTCGGAAAGAGCTTTCCGGAATGGTATGGTACACCTCCATAGGATTCCCGGATTGCAAGTTATCAAAACTTCAAGCAGCTTACGCGCGAATCGACGTGCATGTAGTTTGAGGGAAAGTGCATGGCAGTCTACTCGCGGTTCTGTGAAGTAGACTTCAGCATGGTGGCTAGGCTATATATATTAGCTCCCCCAGCTTATTTATGCATGAAGAGAGAGAGAGAGAGAGATAAAGAGGGCCTAGGAGAGAGAAAATCCGAGATCTAGAATGAGAAATAGCTCAAATCTTCTTTCAATCTTTGTAAATCTCTTCTGTAAATACTTTTATACATATATTATATAAATATCAAGTTTTAACTAGTGGAAATCGAGTTTAGAGGCTCCTAAAGCCGTTCGATAGCCATTCCCGTGCCTAACTGTAAGATCTCTTTAGATCTGCTTCTTTTGTCTTACGTTACTATATATATATATATATATACAGATATGCCTCTGTATGGCACATATCTAGCTTTTTAACTTTGTATTTTGTGTAAATAGTTAATATTTGCGTTGTATCGAATAGATCTATACTAGATCTGACCAGATCTGGCTTTCAATCGGTTCAAAAGTTGTAAAACTTTAACCTGAAAGCTAGGACTAGTTTACTTTCTAGTTTTTGTAAATATTTAGCAACCACGTGACCCTAGATCTTTATTTAGAAGAAACGAGAAGCTTGTTTAAGTGCATACAAGGATTTGTTCAATAAATCACTTGTTTAGCGTTTTAAGTTATTTGTACATAATATTTTTAAATATTCGTTGTGCAAGTTTTAAATCAGATTGTATTGTGAGCCTAGGAACTAAAAAGGATTGATGATCCAATCAATGAATCTAGATCCAGTTCCGAAAATGGACTTATTTAAGTTGTAAATGCTAACTTGCAATCCTTTGTACATGTAAATATCGGGCCTTAAAACGTGGATACGGATTTAAGGCCTCAAAATAGTGAAAACATGTATGTGGTGCTCGGACTTACTTCGATGGCTTACATGCCTATGAGGAGCACGACCCTTATATTTTTTAGTTTTCATTTCATCATTTAAAACGATTTTCAAATCAAATTAATGAAGATCTTATAAAATATAAATCGCATCGGGATGGATAAACTTAAGGAAAAACCAAGCAATTAGAACCCCGAGTTCTAAACCATCCCCAAAGATACTTCACATCTCAATAAAATCAAACGAAGCCGCTTCTAGGGTCTAAAGATAGGCTTAATACAAGATAAAAGGAAGTATCAAAGGCCTCAATTCCTATTTGAGCAAATGGGTTTGAAAAATCAGATTTCAAAACCTCACTTTATATGCTTTCATATATGTTAAAACTGAACTTTTATGTAAATCAAACCCATTTGTACATAGGTTCAAAGAGACATGACACTACTTTCAAATAAAGCACTAAAGCACCTTTTCAAAGCTCAAATCAAAAGCTTTCAACACACACACACACACACACAATGCACAGGGAATGAAAAAGTACCGATAACCGTATTTCACAGAAGTCGAGGGGGGTGTGACACCCCCAAATCCAGGTACTTCATTCTCACAGGATTTGGTGCACACTTATCAAAACTATTACATCTAACTACCCATCAATAAAGGATAAAGATATAATTTAAATAACTTAAACAATAATCTTCCCCATTAAAGGGTTACATCATCATCTCAAAATAAATCCCAGGTAATCTAACCTTAAATTTATTACATCAGTTTGCGGAATACATCACATATTAAAACAAGTCTTTAACATAATTCATTAAAATAAAATTCTCATATGTCTTCAATATTTGGACATCTTGCCCTTTCCTTTGCTAGTAGACGGCTCATCGACTTTCTCAACTTTTGCTGCAGTGTTAAATGCAAGAGTGAGCAAACAAATGCTCACTGAGATAGAAAGTAGCAATGATAGTAACATGAGAGTGAACAACGAAAGCTGAAAAATAAGGAACTTGTTCTACAAATCAAAATAGAAAACAAGTTCGAACTTTAATTATCTGAGGGTCTTAAGACCACGAACTATGTCCCCGGTACTTAGGTATTATTAGCCAACCTTAACAATCATTTAGACTATACGGACCCTTCTTAACGTACTTAGGGGGATCAGCCCTTTGTACCATGTATTGTGCACAAACATCTAAATGTTACACGTACAAAATTCCCTATGTTAGGGTTGTTCATCTCAGTTTGGATTTAGAATTTCCGCACTAAAGAAAGTTTAGTTTGGAACTAGCTTATCAGTGTTTCTAGAATTTTAGAACACTATTCAATTTCCATCAATAAAGGTTTAATACAAGAATGTATAACTGAACAAGGCTATCAAGGTCTAAGATTGGACATCAACAATATATAATTGAATAAAATGATAAACATGCAAAGTGTTATAACCAAAAGAACTAGAAAAACTCACTTGAATCAATGTACTAGAACGATATATGCTTTGAATATTAATTAGGAAAGTAAAACTCGCTCGATGTAACGAATTAGGTTACATGAGCTTGTACAAACATATGTAAGATATGTTAGGCTTGCTCAATTTTTAAGAACTTGCATTATAATATTATAGGAATGGAAACTTGCATTTAATATGAAAAGAATGAAGTTAGAAAGCTTGCTCAATGTAAAGAGTTAGGGTTTAGAAACTTGCTCAATAATAACAAGGTAGAGTTAGAGAACTTGCCTTGATTGTAAGCTACACAAACGTAAAATAATCTCCAATTACCCTACATACATCATTGAAATTGCAACAACAATTAATTGTATGAATATTAGCTTTCGGGTTTAACCTATCATTTAGGTCACAACCTTAACTTAGCATCTAACCATGTAGGTTAACACACTTAACGAATCTGAAATCTCATTACGAGCCAACATAACCTAACCGTTCGTCTCTAACCTTTTGAAGACATCACATTTGGTTTCATTTTATAACTTATTTAAATAATTATATCAAATCTTTACACTTTGCATTACAACACATTGAAATCTGTTATTATAGTTTCTATTATGCCTTAACATCATTAACATGTTTGCTTAGCTAACATAAGTCCATTATACATGACCTGCAAATAAGCAGACTTCTTTATCTCGGATCAGGTACGGGCGCAATTGCACCATACAAAGGCACAGGGCAAACCTAGCAATTGCGCCATTTTTGGCCTCGCACTAAGCGTGGCTATGTTACAAGTGTTGAACTCTGAGAAACCAGTGGCGTTTGCACCGCTTTCTCGATGTGATGATGGTCAACTACGCCACACACCGAGATAAACGCAGCCAGTAGCTCGCTCGCATATGTGATCGCCCCAATTCAACCCAATATCACAAAAAACATGAAAGCTAGCAACTAGAACCTTGTGATAACATCTATAAACATGCATTACCACATAATAACAACATAAACACTTTACGTATACAATTTTGAATGATCAAAATCCCAATTTTCCAAATTTCATCATATTTTACACTATTAGCGAATTTAATCACCACAGATTCGTTTCTCAATCAATTGACACGATTCCAATTACGCCGCATTCGTTTCTTAACATACTAACATAATCCACCAACAAATTACAGATTATAACAAGTATTGATCATGAAAATTTGTACTTTCTAAGCCATATCCAACAACATAAACACTGATATATATATAAAACCTTCTACTACAACCCTATTTTATGCCTTTAATCATCAAATAACACCCACAAATGAGGATTAACAGATTATAGATCATATATATACATGTATTTGTATCAATTCCATATAATTATCAAAAAAATTAGAATTGAAGTAAGTTATACCTTCTCTTTGATTGTATGCTACAAAAGATGGTGAATGTGTTTAGTAATTTCACTTCTTCCTCTTGTTAATCTCCAAAAACTCAGTGTTTTTCTTCTCTCTTGCAAACTCTCTGTAATTCTTCTTCTCACCCAACTCACCACTAGCCTTAGGAAAATAAGATGCGTATGAATTATAAACTGGCCACAATCCCACGTACGTCAGTTCACAACCCAAAGGTTTGCGTCAGTTGAATAAGCCAAAGGCCACAAGGCCTTGTTTGGCTACCACAAACAAACTAGATTATTATTATATTATTTATATTATATAGTTACTTTGTGTCACACTCTAATTAATTTAAATAACTTTAGTTTAGTTAATTTAAATAACTCATAATAATAATAATAATAATAATCTTATTATCATTATACTTATAATTAATAAATAATTATATATCTAATTTTAATTAACAAATTAGAAGCATCACTTTATTTAATTTATTTATTTTCTTTAAATTAAATAATGCACTTAATTTAATTTTTTTTTTATATTAAGCAATTGATTTGATTTAGTTATTTCCTTAAATTAAATCCTTCAAATAAAATTATCATTATTCAATTCAATTAACATTAATCAATTTAGTTACTAAATTAATTCACCACAATTCATTAATTATTTATTTATCTCAATAAATATATTATTAAAAATATTTATTTAATTCAATAAATATTTAAATTAAATTACAAATTTCTCGATCGTTACAAGGGGGGTGGGGGGGGGGGGGTGGGGTGCCTAACACCTTTCCCTCGCTTAAGAAAGTTCCCGAACTCTATGAATCTTAAGTTCCAGACCAATTAAATAGAGTCACATATTGGGCCATATTGCGAGAACTTTCAAAACTCGGATGAGTTGATACATCCATTTAACTCATATCAACTGGTGGCTCTGTCTAATTTGGCCTAATCGCATTAAAATCAATCTTTTTAAATCGTCGACATTTATTTCATTTTTTTCAAAAAATACATCTTTGCAACATAAATCACATAACGTGTAGTAAACAAACTAAGATTAGAAAAGGGAAAAACACGGTGTCGATAGGTAGCAACTCTGTTGGGGAAAGTAGAGGGCTTAAGCTGCATTTCAATCTTTTCAATTCCCTTTTATCTGTATGTGTGAATGTTGTTTTTACATTGAATGGATATGAATGAATGCTTTATTTATAGTGGTTTATATTAGTGCTTCGCACAATGTCATCATATTGCATATGGTGAGGCGTAATGTATGTGAATGTATGTTGTGTGATTACTCTACCAGGAGGCTATCCCGTCGGTGGTTAATTACTGAACTCAAGAGGAGAATAATCCCGCAAGGCTCAAGAAAGGTGCCACTCAGATCCACTCCAATTTAAAGATCGGATTAACTTCCTATCTAGTAGATTGCGATGATCTAGAAACCTTTATGCCGAAAAGCCCGTGAGAGTAACCTAAGATAGGTCAGCCTCTGAAAACCAAACGTAAAGGGAAGTCTTTTCATGCCTTTCCTTTCAATTCAAGTTAATTTTCAATTCCTTGTCAAATATCAAACCCTGTCATGCTATCCTGTCATCAAAACAGCTAACCTTTATTTTGTAGGAAAACATTAAAAAACCCTTAAAAACTTACACATTGCATAAAATGCATATTGTTAGTGTATGTCAGGACTAAACTACATACACTTTTTTTAAGGCAAGATTGGTCCTACTACCAGATCAAAGTCTATAAAGGCACAAAGCCTATCTTCAGACTTGGCTACAAGTTCCCCATTTGAATCTACTCCTGTATCTCGAGAAGAGTTCGAAGGACTTAGAAACCAGATAGCAGAGCTGGCTGTCCTACTGAAAGAACAGAGTAAAAATAATCAGGGTCAGCAGACACCCACTCAACCACAGTCCTCTGCGCAAGGAGACAGTCATGGTACTGATAAAAAGGTGGAAAAACAGATACTTGAACCTCAGTCCAATGAAAAACCCAACAAAACCCTTGAAATCATCAATCTTAAAGATGACCACAAAACTTGGGACATTAGAAAGAAAGTCCAACAAATGGAAGAAACTATCCGGTCAATCAAAGGGACTAGAACATATGGGAGTGTCAACCACTCAGATCTTTGCATCTTTCTAGGGGCTTGTTATCTAGATAAATTCCAAGTCCCGAATTTTGAAAAATACAACGAGTTAGGAGATCTGTATACTCATTTGAAATTATATATTAGAGAACTCAGATCCTATGCAGAGGATAAAAAGCTAAGAATGCAACTGTTCCAGAAAAGTCTGACTGGAGAAGCCAGAGCATGGTACGCTCGACTTGACAACTCCAAAATCCATAGCTGGAAAGAGTTGGCCCATGCTTTCCTAAATCAATACAGTTTCTAGTCTCAAATAGCCCCTGATAGATATCAAGTGACCAAAGTCAAAAAGTAGAATACTTAGTCTTTTCGGGAATATGCACAAAGATTGTGAGACCCCAAATTTTATGAATAAAGATTTAAATTTCTCGAAATATTTTTTTTTCAAAATTATGGTGTGGATTTGAGATAATAATATAGTTGTGGGTAATATTTATAAATTTTGAAAAGTATGCAAGTTGTTGTATAATATTCGTTTGGTCGGGGATTATTCTTTTTGTCGGAGAATATTCGTACGATGGTATAATCATTGGTGGACCCCACAACGGAATTATTGTCGGATTGAGAAAATGACAAAAATATTTTTAGGAAAATAACGGCGGAAGTTTTACCATTAACTGTTGAAACACCCGGTGTTAAAAGTACAGTAATACGCGTGATTGCATAGTAGCACAATATATTGATTATTGATGCTTACGTGAGAAGTCACTCAGTTTTGTTCAATTATTTCTACAGTAATTGTTGCATAGTATCTCACGTTATTTGATTTAATTATTGTCGATATTTTATATATTATTAAATCAATAATTGAGATAACAAAGTTATTAATATTATTATTTGTAATATTAATGATGTCTAGAAGTTTTGCCAAGGAGAGGTTTGGTCACCTAATTGCTCGTCAATAGGGAGAAATCCTTATTGGAAAGCCCCCTCTTTCCTGGGAACGACCTGGTCGATTAATATTGTGAATTATAATAATGATGATAAATGTTGTTAAATATATTGAGGTGTCTTTTTATGAAGTCACGAAAGTTTATATATATATTATATATATATAAATTTTGTTTTATTAGTATTATTAATGTAATAAAATTGAAATTATTTTTATATAAAGCAGAATACTTTTATAAAGTTATTTGTTTTATTAGACTATAATTGAATATATAATATTCTATTATGCATAGTGTTTGCATAGTGCACTGCGCATAGTATTTGCATAGTAAAATCTTTTATATAAAAATGTAATACTTTTATAAAGTTATTCATTTTATTAGATTATAAATAGAATATATTATATTTTATTTAAAAGATTTTATTTTATTAGAATATTTTATTAATACTGCATAGTAAATCAATATGGACCGTCCGTTTAAAAGTAAATCAATCTGGACCGTTCATGAATTAGTTACTATTCAGTCCATTCTCCTATAAATAGAAGCTCATTCCTTCATTATTTTTTACAAATTTGCTGAAACTCTAGAGAGAGAAATTATAGAGAAAAAGAAGAAGAGAAGTCTGCTACCTCACTCTTCCAATATCTAGTTTCTTCTAAGGTAAGGGATATTATTTGTTGTACTCATAAGGTGTATTATTCTTTTATATTCATGAAGAGAACTTCTGTTATTCCATTCCTTATTATTACGTTGAATAATCATATATATCAAATCCGCATACATGGTGAAATTCTTCTGTTATTCCATTCCTTATTATTCTGTTGGAATAACTTGTATATGCGAAGTACCACATACATGGTGACATTCTTCTGTTATTTCATTCTTTATTATTCCGTTGAATATATCACATGCATCGCATTACGCATGCATGACCGGGTTCCATTATTTATTATTCTGTTGGAATAACCTGTCTGTGCGGTCTATCGCATGCATGGTGATTTCTGTTGTTATTCCATTATTTATTATTCTGTCGGAATATCCTGTTTGTGTGTTTACGCATGACCTGGTTCCATTATTTATTATTCTATCGGAATATCCTATCTGTGCGTTTACGCATGACCTGGTTCCATTATTTATTATTCTGTTGGGAATAACCTGTCTGTGCGATCTTTCACATGCATGGTGAATTCTTCTGTTATTCCATTCTTTATAATTTTATTGGAATAATCTGTATATGTGGATTACCACATGCATGGTGAACTATCCTTTATATTCATTTTTTATTAAATTGTGGAAATGATCTGTTTACGTGGATTATGATGAAAGTCATAATATCAGCATTGGACTGTTGATTATGATGAAAGTCATAATAAAAGCATTGGTCTGATGAAAATCATGGGTATATGTAGTATTAATAAGTTTTATGATTTGTTATGTTGGTTGTTATGTGAAAACATAAAAGTTTCTTAGAAATCACAAAGGGTTGAAAATCAGATTTTGGTGAAAATGGAACATAAAATTCAATTGACCATATCTCCTATTATATTTTGAATTTTTGAGTGTGGTCAAGTTCTAGAGTTAGATCTATGAGTTTTTTAACTTATCCAAGTGGAATCACTAGAAAAGATGTTGTAGATTTTCGTATGGACTGATTTTAGTAAAGGAGTCAAAAACTGCAAAGTACCAAAAAGATACTGCCCAGAAATTTAAAAGGGCATTTTCGGCCACTTAATTTATGAGAAAAATTTTGGCCTTTTGGGACATGGAAATATAGGGTATAAAGTACCTCCTGTCCAAAAATGAGCTCATTCTGACTTAAAATGAGCAAGTTATGACTATTTCAATATTTATGTTTTTTCGATTTAAAACGCTTATGCTTAGGAGTTCTATAACTCCGATGACCATGAAATTTAAACTGGAAGCTCACGTTAACATGTGTAAAATCCTGCCAAGAGTTGGTAATTTCTGGAGTTAAACTTGAGGTAGCTAATTTCTTAAGGAATTAATTAGAAATTGATTTTTGAAAAATACTTAAGGGAGTTGAAAAATTATAAAAAAATACTTATTGTGTATGAAATATATGTATATATGTTTGGACAAAGGATAGAAAAATAATAAGTTAATTTGGTAATTTTTCATGAAAATGGTTTAATTACAAACATATGAGTTAAATATGTTATGTGAAGTCAAGAATTGGTAAATAGGATTTTAGGGCTTGAAAATCCTATATAAGGTATATATTGATTTTTGATGAGTGATTTGATCATTGGTGATGAAAGCTTATGAGTATGACATTTTTGAATGATTAAATGCATTATTTGGTCAAGTGTAAACAATTAAATTAAATTGTTTATAGGTTTAAGAAGTGATTAAAATATTGTTATAATATTAACAATATTAAATTATGAGTTATTTAAGTGATGGATATTATTTGGATAAATTTAAAGTGTTTAATATTTATCCTTGTTTTCATTTGATTAATGCTTATATTATTGTCATCATTCTCATGCTTATATGTGATGAAAGTCATCTTTGGCTTACGTGCAGAGATGGACTTGGTATGATTATGACCAGGGATTATTCGGTATAATCATGGCCGTAATGTAACGAATGATGTGGTAAAAGTCCTCATTGGCCTGTAGTTCATTGGTGGACAGTTGTTGGTATGATTATGACCAGGGATTATTCGGTATAATCATGACCATTGATGATTACATGAATATCCTTGGTCGTGGTGCAGGGATGATGTGGTTTATTTATTAAGCTGAGTCTCAGCGATAAAGTTGATGAAAATCTTTTTAAATCATAGAAGATAGTAGATTTTATGCTTTACTTGACTCTTCTAATGGATTGCTTGTTCCGCTGCAGTTAAACTTGATGTCTATTTTATTTTATCAGTTTAACATTGTTAAAGACTAATGATAATTTATTCTGCATTATCTTAGTCATAATATTTCTTACTGGGCTAGTTGAGCTCACCCTTTCTTTCACTGTTCTCTTCAGGAAATGAGAATATAGCTGGGACCAGTCGGGGAACGGAGTGATGGTCCAGATGATAGCATTAGTAGTCCTTACTATTCTATTAAATAGTGTGACAATAAATGTAATGAGGACTCCATTGATTGTGGATATTGTCTAGATGACAATATTCTTATTAAAACTCTCAGTTTATGTTTTGTCGTATTTTACACGACAGTTGTATTATTAAGTTGTATTTATATTCAGTACCTTGTATCTGACGACCCAAGATGGGTGATGTATACCTATTTTGGGGGCGTCACAAAGATGGAGACATATGGCTGCACAAGTCATTCCTCCCATGACAGAGACTAAAATGGTGATGACATTCATCGACATACAGGAAGCTCCATATTATGAGAGGGTCTTAGCTAAAATAGGAAAACCGTTCTAAAAAATGATTAAACATGGAGAAATGGCTGAAATGGGGTGAAGTTAGGAAGGATTAAAGACCTCACTACTTTAGAGGCAGTTGCTGAACACATACAGATTGGAAATTATGGGACAAACCCTAGGAGAACCCATAAGAAGAAGGAAGAAGATGTCTCCTTGATACTTCAGGGTCAAAATCGGTTAGCCAGTCAGAACCTGCCCATTCAAAAGAAGAATAATTACTCTTTATTCCAAACATTAATAAAGCCTCCAAATCATTCATTTCAGAAAGTAGGAGAAGTTAACATAGAAGAACTTTTAAACCCTTAGGGGATTTATTTGAAAACATACTGAAGCTTCTGATAACCCAGAAGAAGATCACTCAACTCCTTCCACCTGCAAATCCAATGGGAAAAGTTTTAACCCAAGAAAAAAGTGTGCTTACCATTATGGGTCTCCTGGTCATGATACCCAAGAATTTTGTTCTTTGAAAAACAAGATCCAACACATTATAGATAGTGGTGAAATTCTGGTGACAACACCAGAACAACCATATGTCCAAGACAATCATTTGCCTCAACATAATGAGGAAGGAATAAACATGATCAGTGCGGGGAGTGGAGAAGGTTCCAAATAACCTAAGTATATTGGAGAATCTTCAACTGAAAGTAACCTCACAAAGACAGGTTATTCAGAAGGACAACCTTCAATAGAACAGAAGCAAAAGTCCATCAAAGAACATATCGATCAATTGGAAGAATTAATGGTATATCAACATCAAGTCACTAGACAGTTGACAAGCTAGATAGGCCAGAGTCAAACAAATATCCTCCCGATTTCAAGGAAGGATCACATTAGATTCCAAGAAAATGAAACCTTGGCAGAGAAAGTTGCAAGGAAAGAAAGATTTCGTGCTTGTAGAGAGTTTGTAGCTAAAAAAGAGTTCACTCCTTTAGGCCAACCAATGTAGGAAATCTTACATAAGTTGATCCATGAAGGAAATATCACAGAACTGTTGCCCCCAGTGGACCCTCGATCAAGGAGGTTCTGTGAGACCCCGAATTTTATGAAATAAAAGTATTCAATTTTTCTATTTTGGTAAATAGTTAAATTGATAAAAGTTTAAAGTTAAGGGTAATATGTGAAAATTTTGCAAAGTAAGCAAGTTGATATAAAATATTCTTTTTGTCGGGGAATATCCGTACGACGGTACAATCGTTGGTGGACCACACAACGGAATTATTGTCGGATTGAGAAAACAATAAAAATATTTTTATGAAAATAACGATGAAGTTTTACCGTTAAAACCGTTGAACTACTACGGTAGTAAAACAAATAATACGCGTGGTTGCATAGTAGCACACCGGTATTGATTATTGATGCTTACGTGAGAAGTCACTCATTTTGTTCAATTATTATCTGAGAATTCTTCGATAATATCCCACGTTATTTGATTCAATTATTGTCAATATTTTATATATTATTAAATAAATAATTGAGATAACAAAGTTATTAATATTATTATTTGCAATATTAACGATGTCTAGAAGTTCTGTCAAGGAGAGATTTGGTTACCTAATTGCGCATCAATAGGGAGAAATCCTTATTGGAAATCCCCCTCTTTCCTGGGAACGACCTGGTTGATTAATATTGTGAATTATAATAATGGTGATAAAGTTTGTTTTATTATTATTATTATAAATGTAATAAAACGGAATTTTTTTTATATAAAACAGAATACTTTTTATAAATAAAATATATTATATTCTATTATGCATAGTGTTTGCATAGTAAAATCTTTTTATATAAAACAGAATACTTTTATAAAGTTATTCGTTTTATTAGACTATAAATAGAATATATAATATTCTATTATGCATAGTATTTGCATAGTTACTGCATAGTGTTTGCAGATAGTAAAATCTTTTTATATAAAATGTAATACTTTTATAAAGTTATTCGTTTTATTAGACTATAAATAGAATATATAATATTCTATTATGTATAGTGTTTGTATAAGTACTGATAGTGTTTTCAGATAGTAAAATCTTTTTTATATAAAATGAATACTTTTATAAAGTTATTCGTTTTATTAGATTATAAATAGAATATATTATATTTTATTTAAAAGATTTTGTTTTATTAGAATATTTTATTAATCTTTTATAGTAAATTAATATGGACCGTCCGTTTAAAAGTAAATCAATCTGGACCGTTCATGAATTAGTTACTATTCAGTCTATTCTCCTATAAATAGAAGCTCATTCCTTCATTATTTCTTACGGATTCACTGAAACGCTAGAGAGAGAGACTATAGAGAGAAAGAAGAAAAGTATTATGCTATTTCACTACTCCTATATCCAATTTCTTCTAAGGTAAGGGATATTATATGGTGTACTCGTAAGGGGTATTATTTCTTTTGTATTCATGAAGAGAGCTATTGTTATTCCATTCCTTATTATTCTGTTGGAATAACCTGTATACGCGGACTACCGTATACATGGTGAAATTCTTCTGTTATTCTATTCTTTATTAATCTGTCGGAATATCCTGTCTGTGCGTTTACGCATGACTTGGTTTCATTCTTTATTATTCTGTCGGAATATCCTATCTGTGCGTTTACGCATGACCTGGTTCTATTCTTTATTATTCTATTGGAATAACCTGTTTGTGCGGTCTATCGCATGCATGGTGAATTCCGTTGTTATTCCATTCTTTCTTATTCTGTTGGGAATAACCTGTCTGTGCGGTCTATCGCATGCATGGTGAATTCCGTTGTTATTCCATTCTTTATTATTCTGTTGGGAATAACCTATCTGTGCGGTCTATCTCATGCATGGTGAATTCTTCTGTTATTCCATTCTTTATTATTCTGTTGGAATAACCTGTCTATGTGGATTACTGCATACATGGTGAATGATTCTTCGTATTTATATGAATAGTATTTTCATTCAAAAAGGGGTTTCGCAAAGGCGTTTCATAATTTTCCGACCCTCAAAATTCGGAAAAATTAAAATGATAATTTGATGAGTTTTCTAGGTTGTGTCCAAAAATGGCAATTTTTGGATGGATAGATTAGGAGTTATGAATTTTATAGGAAAAGACTATTTTAAAAGTAAACCCTTATAACTCCTTGTGGTTAACTCCAAAATTGGTAAAATTTTTATTGGGAGTACATGTATATAACAGGAGTATATCATGTAAATTTTAGAATTTTTGGACAAAAGTATAATTTATGATAAATGTCTAAATATTCCGCAGTGTTAGCCATATGAAAAATAGTAAATGAATTTTAAAAATTCTGATAAAAATATATGTTCAATATGAGATTATATTCTGCTAAATCCCAGAAAAGAAATATTTTTGGGACTGATTTGGTATTTTTCATGAAAATAAACTAGTTATGAGTAAATGAATTAAATATGTTATGTGAAGTAATAAAATTGGAAAATATGATTTTATGGCTTGGGAATCCTATATAGGGTATATACAGATTTTTGATAAGGGATTTGATCATTGATGATGAAATCTTATGAGTATGGCATTTTTGAATTATTAAATGCATTATTTGATAAAGTGTAAATAATTGAAATAAATTATTTATAAGTTTAAGAAGTGATTAAAATGTTATTATAATATTAATAATATTAGATTATGAGTTTATTAAGTGATTTATAATATTTGGATTAAGGTGTTATGAAATCATGGATTTATGAATCTTACTCTTGAAATTAAATCCATATTTTGATCATATTGTTTTTATTATCATATATAACATTTTTATAACCCTGGTGATGGAATTTCTCTTTGACTTAAGTGTAAAGATGGGTAGATTATTGGTGTGATCGTGACTATGGGTTCTCTTTGGTTAGTAGTGCAAAGATGAATTGTTGACTGGTATGATCATGACCATTAAATTTACAATTGAATATTTTTAGCTTAAGTGCAAAGGTGAATTGATCAACATGGTTATAATTATTGTTTATATAAATTCTGAAATGATTATATATTTCTTTGAGATATTAATATCTTTGGCCCGTAGTGCAAAGAGGACCTGTTGTTGAATATCTTTGGTTTGTAGTGCAAAGATGACCCGTTGTTGAATATCTTTGGCCTGTAGTGCAAAGATGACCTGTTGTTGAATATCTTTGGCCCGTAGTGCAAAGATGACCTGTTGTTGAATATCTTTGGCCTGTAGTGCAAAGATGAACTGTTACTGAATATATTTTGCCCATAGTGCAAAGATGAATTTATAAGTATGATTATAAACAAGATCTGTGATTTGGTATAACCATGATCTTTGATGTTTCAGGTAAAGACAGGTGATGAAAATTATCTTCGTCCTGGATGCGAAGAGGAATTTAGAATCACAATTATGATTATGAGTTATTCATATGATTGTGGACATGAATTGTTGATTGATGTTACAGGGATAAAATATTATCGGTGTACTTTTAACATAGAAAAGATAATAGATCTGATGGTCTATTTGACTTTTCTAATGGATTGCTTATTCCACTACAACTATGGTTGAAAAGTTTTATCATCTACCATATGTTCTAAATCTCTGATTTATTTCTGATGAAGGCTATTGATGATGTAAATTATCTTTAGACACGATATTCTTTATTGGGCTATTTGTACTCACCTTTTTGCTTCACAATTCCTTTCAGGTAACAAGAGTGTAGCTGGGTTGAGTGAGGGTAACAGGGGAATAGAACGGTGGTCTATAGCTATTGAGGTTCTCCCTAAATAGTACGGAAATAATTTTATTGAGAACTTTAGATAAGTGTGTCATATTGTATACGTCATTTGATATTTAATTTTGGTGAACCGAATAATGTGAGGTGAACCCAACTTTGGAAGGGTGTTTTGCCCCTATCATACAAGATGTCTAATGACATACAACCTCGTGTTATCATAAGACAGGATTGTGCACATCCACTTGCTGAGTATATCTACGAGCACTACCTATATGATCTTGGAGTTTATTTGAAATATAATTTTCACTTGGAGATAGTGGAGATAGTTATATGTCAAGAGAAGACTCACCATTGGAAAGAAGATGATAGTAATCTTCTCATTTTTCTTTGGGGTCTATTGGGTCAACCAAGGATAATTCTGTGGACATATGATGTCTATCATAACCTAGACGCATGGCCTCCCATATACGAAGGTTTCCTTGAGCACTTCCCAAAGATTTTAATTTCTAAAACAGTTTTTGACTATACTTTTATATAAAGTATCATTGTAAGGTTGTGGTCGAGGCACCATGAGAGTTACATACATTTGTATTAAAACTCATAGTTAACTGTGGTCGTATTCTATACGACAGTTCAACAGATGTATTGTAACGCCCCAAAAATTTTGGATTTTTGAGGATTAAATTTTTATTTTTATTATGTGGATTAAATGAATTTAATCCATTATTTATGGGAGTATGCTATTCGAGGGTCGTTCTATGACCTAGACATATCGGAACGTCGTAGTATTTTGGTTACGTGATAGAATTAAAGTGTTTGAATTTCCAAGATGAAAATAAAAACTTTCCGAGAAATTTTTCAAAAAACACTATTCACGCATTTCTGCTCGGGAATTATTTTTGAACTTCCTAGAAATACGTAATGATAGAATATCAAGGTGAGATGGAATATCCAATAATATTTCAGTTATGGCAAACACAGTTTTTCGCCTGCGGACTTAAAACCTAATTGTTAGGGAAAGTTAGTTCCGAGAAGGAATTTAAATGCGTATAATGAATTAAAGCTATGATTGTATAATACGTAAGTATTGTACGGGGTAATGAATACAAGTATAATACGAGGTATTATATGAGTATATATGAATGATGGAATGTCGTATCTTAAATAAGTATACAAGTTGGAATACGAGAATTATACGTAGATTATACGTTATAAGACTTTAAGCCAAAGGTATTGAATTTGTTGAATTGTGTAGGAAATGGTAATGTCCAATTAGGATAACAATAAAGTCCAATGAGATATTGATAAGGTCCAAGTGTAGAGATGTGTAAGCCCAATGCAAGATAATGATAAAGCCCAAAGAATTGTTAATGCAAGCCCATGAATAACAAGTAATAACTTATATACAATATATATAAGTATATATGTATATATATATATGAAGAACATGAGTAAATGAAAACCACGATAGAATGAAAACCACGAACAAGTCCCGAAAACTCTCTCAATCAATGTATAACAAAGGTGTGCTAATACGAGAAGAAGACTTTATAAAATGTGAGAAGGCTTACAGTGGTCGCCAAAGTAGACTTCTACGACTTTTATATGGATAAACACTCACCCCTATAACCGGATAAAAAAGATAGCTATATGTGAGCTAACAGATGTTTATAGAAGAGGAAACACTCAATAGGGTGTATACAAAGTAAAATGGACAGGGCTTCCTCGCCTTTTTTCTCTCCTCTCTCCTTCTCAAATGGTCAACCCCAAGGCTCATATTTATAGATCGATGGCCGCAGTACACTCGCGGGCAGTACCGCATTGTACTCAGGGCCGGTTGTGGTGCATCCGAGCTCTCGGGTCCCATCGCTCTCAAGTACATGCACTCATGCATTGTAATGTCCGCTCGAACTTGCGTAACTTCAATCCGAGCATCCGAACGAGGTATATCCGACCTTCTTCTGATCGCCATGTCGAGAGTTACGCAACGACATGGATTAGAGGTTGTACGAAGTCGAAGAGGGGTCCATGCCCATGGTCTTCAAGCTTCAAATTCTATCCAAAGTATCATCACGCGTAATAGTCACACCGGATTGTTACTCCTCGGTTCTTGTGGGACATCATGGATGGATGTATGTATGAAGTGTTGAGACGACGCGCAAGTGTCAAGGGCAAGATGACGCTTGACTCTTCGCCGGGTTATCGCCGGTTTGAGTTGAAAGTAGACGCTGCTCGTGGTTACATCCGAGATTGACTACTTGTTTGTATGCCGCGATATCATCTTGTGAGAGAAAACGTTCGAGGCAAGAAGAAGATGATGTTTCGACTCTTCACCGGGGTCATCGCCGGTTTGAGCCGAAAGCGACGTTGCTTCGTGGTTATATCCGAGAGTGGATCGCTTGTTTGTATGCCTCATCGTCATCTCGTGGGTGTGCTCGCTTCGCCCGTTGTTAGCTCCGGGTCCGAGGTATGAGTGCCTCTCTACAGGAGGTCTCGAGCTTGAAGTCGATCGCATGTATTTGAAACAAGCATTTTTCGAGTTATCGCCAGAATCGCAATGGCATCCCTCGGGGCTATCACCAAGGATGGAGTCGCTACTCCCGTTGTTGTTTTTGGGATCGGAATCGAAAGCGTCGCGGTGTTATCGCCGAGATAGTAATCGCCCTCTCCGGTGTTGTTGTGCGGCCTTTTGATCTCGCTGATACCTCGGGGTTATCTCCGAGATTAGAAATGACATTCTGGTGTGTGTGTTCCGGTTTGAGATGAAATTTCGGGCCAGGTTCCGGTTGAACCGAACTTTCGGTAGTATCCGGAATGGATGTAAGTTGTCTTCCAGGGTTATCTCCGAAAGATGAATCTGCCCTCCTGCAATGTTAGTAACAGGCATGCAAAAAATTTCGAGTGTCTACAGATGCCCCTCTTTATCATATTCATGCAATGCAAGGCATGGATAGGATAAAGAATCCTAGACACTTGAAATGCAAGCAAGATAAACATGATGCTATATGCAACAACATGATGCAAATATATGTAGCGTGATTACCAGGTAATCCTATTGGGATGACAATTAGTGATGGCTTAGACATGCGATCTAAGTCTTCAAGGATGTTGATGTTGGGGATATCACCAAAGTCTTGAATCCTAGACATTGGCTTATATTCCATAGAGGTACCTCTTGTGTGTAAGAGATCTGTGGGGATAAAGCTTTGTCTATTTGAGGATGTGTATAACATATTCCCTCATTCTGTCAAAGTTACTGCCAACAGTTTGTCGTCGTCAGGGTTGCCCGACCTTCGTTGATGTGTGTATCACCGGATAGATCCCTGCTGGGTGCATTGTCAAGGTTTCTTGACCTTCATTGATGTATGTGTCAATGGTCGCATCATTATGTTGTAATTTCCCCGCCGGGATACGTGGATGAGTTGCTTCGATGGGTTTATTTGCCATCTACCGACATGACATCAAGGTTGCTTGACCTTCATCGATGTGTGTATCAATGGTCAGATTACACACAGAATTCAACCGCCATGGGATACGCGGGATGAATGGGAGATCGATGAATTGGAGATCGCCAAGGATCGGGATTTGGATATTTGATCGCTTGATAACTTTCGGTTGTCAGAATCCCCGGGGAGGTTTGATATTTCGTGGTTTTATGTCAGAACCCCCGCCGGATGTTTAGGGTTGTGACTCGCAAATGATGGCATCGACCTTTTGGGGGTATCACGAGCATGATATGTGAAAGTCGAGCTCATTGGTATAGTATACCCCGATTCAAAGCGAATACCATTGAGACGACGGAGTTTAACTCGATCGACAAGAAACAGGATTTTTCGCTATTCCGCCAATCGCAGAAAGCATTTTTATTCCCGATTCGGCCTTTTCACTTGTGAGACCTCCTTTGCAACTCTAATCGAGCAAGCCGAGGTGTGGGACCCATGTAGAAGTGCCGCAGTACACCGCAGAGAGTCAGCAGTGAGCTCATGGCCAACCGCGCGCCATGTATAGCGAATGGTTCGCTTTCATAAGTCATTTTCAAGTTGCAGCAATAAGGAAACTGAGAGCTCTTCTTCAGATCTCGCCGAAGTTCGGGAAACTTTCGCGATATTCTCGCCACCGCATAAGCGCTTCTTCATCGTCCCGGTAACGTATGTATGTATTTTTTCCAATTTCTATCCGTTGAAAATGACTTATCACATGAAATGCATTTAGACACATAAGAAAGTGAATATGCATGCCGATATGATTTGATAAAAAATATTCAACATAGCAAATGTTAGTATTAAACCATGCAAAATATAATGATGTGAAAAATTTGACTTTTGAAATAATAAATTGGCACCTTTTACTATCATTTCTTATCCTATCCGAGGACAAATGAGTAAAGGTAGAAAAGCAAAATAATCCCGTAATTAGACTACACTTACGATTTTTTTTACCGTGATGTGATTAATGCATGTAGGATGTATATGATCGCAGTATAGGTGTGCTATCGAATGGCCACCTAGTCATGCCTTATGTACATGTGGATAGTCCCATTTACAAAGGGGGCTATGGCAAAATTTTCCCAAAATGTAGGTATTGGGTAGTCATGCATTTTTAACTCTCACTATGGATGTATGTTAAAAAAAAATGTAACAATGCATTTTGAAAAGCTCCTGTGTAAGAATTTACCACACCCTTTCGAGGTGATTTGGAGACTTGTTGTTCAGATATTATGGATCCGGATCACCGAAAGTAGTTCCCGCAGACCACTTCGTGTACGGAGGAGAGCTTTCAAGAGCCTCAACGCTGCTTTCTGTCGACAAACCTCATCGTTTAGTGGAGGCGGTGATACATCCTATTCGGGTTGAAGTGCCGAATGTCGAGGACGAGGAGGAGGATGTACCGATCGAGGTTCCCGCCCTCATCAGACGTGTTCCCCGTAGGGAATCGCTGTGTATTCAAGTGGCGAACCCGCATCTTCTGGGTGACTTTGAGTAGCATCCTTCAAAGATACCCGCACGCAAACGAGGTATGAAGTTAGATCTTTAATCTTCCTTATTTCCTATTGATGAGGAGTCAAGGATTTCGATGTCGATCTCAGATTTGATGTAGGTTCCCGGCTTCACACAAACCTCGAGGGAACTCGGGTTTAGCATCCACTCTATGTATCAAAGCTTTTGCATGATGACTACAGAGCGATCGTCCATGGGTCGGGATTTGGGATGTTTTTTTCCATTCTACCCCGTCGCCGTCCCCCTCGGGTTACCTCGTGGCATTGTCTCGAGCGGTGGTTTCACCGCACTCACCACCCTCCATTTGTTGGACTATGAGGTGATGATGACGCCGATGGATCGTGGTTTATCACAAGTATGGAGTTTGAGGGCGCTGGGTGCTTCGCGACCATGGATATCACCCTCACCGCCGCCGATCCTTGTTGGGAGTTCCAATGAGGAGGCCAAGGGCGGACTATTCAGACGGGTCCTTCGAGCGTAGATGCTATGAGCGGCCGCTGAGAAGAGCCCATACCCGATGATGTGAGAGTCGTGGATCACATTCTTCTACGATTGTTCTCGATGATCATTAGGGGTCGCTTCATATAGCAGATAATTCCTCTACGGTGTCCTTCGCTTTGATCAACGCCACTCGACACACGGGACCGTGATAGAGAGTATGATTGGGGTTCCTACACCTTTGCCTACTTCTCTCGTGGGAATGCATGCGATCGCAGGTTTCGACCGAGGCGTGGTTAGGATTCTACCCATTTTCACCGGGTGAGTGTTTCTCTTATCTTTTCCCATGTATAGGTTAAGAGTGTCGATCGACACAGCAGATGTTTGCTTTTGTGTTGGTAGTTTTGGGCCCATGAGAGGCTTCCATGTTTGTGTCCCCGTGAGCATGTTAGGTTTAGACACCTATCCACGAGGATGGAGATGGCATCATTCCATATCGGTGGAGGTCCCTGCTCACGAGGGTTTCACTCATTGTCGCCACAAATGGAGTTGTTGACAACCGATGTCATCACATGGGTTCCCTACTCGAGAGCATTTGGGAGTTGGATTTGAGGATGGGTACCGATCGAGTAGAGTACGCGTCATTTCCACCCGCAGGATTTCTCTCTTCATGATGGAGGATGGGAGCTCTATTTAGAGAGTGCTATCAGAGCACTACAGAGAGATCCGATGCCGATCTTGCCTCCCGCCAGCGTTATCGGCCTATTTCAGCAATCACCCATCATCGACATCCCATTGTTGGGGATCGACGATTTTACATTGTCGAGAGGGCCCTCGGTCTCGTGGAGATGTTCCAAAGATTGGTGGATCCCCTCATACTATTGGAGCTCGCATTCACGCCACATAGCTTTATGGGGGATATGGTTCCAGGATCCCGATGATGATGACGGATTGGCTAGCCTCGTGTCGAGATCCGACTCATGTGACACAGATTGATAGATCGAATTCTTAAAATGGACCCGACACATCTTTTCATTTGGCATTTGGGTAGAGATCCTTCAGAGGTAGATACTTTTGATCCTTCCAGCTCTGGCGCCGCCCCTCAGTGACCCATATGGCTTTTGCTTTGCAGATCCTCCTCAGATCTACCGACATCCCCGTAGATAGAGATCCAAATGACTCAGAGGAGTTACATCAGTGGATAATGATCGATGATGTGTACATCGACACCATTGATTTTTTTTCTCGATGTATTTCTTGTTATCTCTTTCGATAGGCCTCGTTAGTCATCGGGTAGCTTCGCCCCATTCTCGCTATATCTTTTGATAGGCCTCGTTAGATGTTGGGTAGCTTCACCCCATTTCCCTCGTATTTTAGTCATACAGAGATGTATTAGATGATGATATACTTAGGAATGTATGTATAATTTTCCATTCCCTATATCATATTGCCATCTATCATATCACGCATGTTATTATGTTATGCATATATGTATGTATGTCCAGAGATATTCAAAGATCGACTCGGATGGTCTTATGACACTACCGCATGTATGTCTTCTTCGATAGCTTAGTCATATTGATCATACCCCACCATTTTGGTGGTATCCGTATGCGCCATGGTATGATAGTATATCACCATCGCATATGGTGATCGAGATGATTTGTCATAAAGATACTATGACCCTCGTTGATGTTTCTGTGTTCCCACAGATTTGTAGAGGGTATGCTAGAGCATCGGGTATCGGAGAGGCGTGTTTTTCCGATTTGGGACCTGTGAGTCGACTCCTACTTTGGAGGAGTACGCACGGCGACGATGCCGCCGCCGATGATGCATTCTCATGTGTATACGGCTATCTGGAGACATGAGCAGATAGCTCATGACCCTCACCGGATTGAGGCGTAGAGTGGTCCAGACGAGATTACATCCCGCCACGTGATATCCCAAAGATTTTTGTTTGATGATTTGGCTCGAGGATAGTTATGCACGGCATTCCGGGATTTCACCACACCGGAGGATCATCATGCTGCTCAGCCAGAGTGGATGTATCGCTTTTATGCGCATATCATCACACGCCTTCATGCCACATATACATGGATGAGCTGGATATCGCCATTATGGCAAAGTGAGAGCTCTCGTGGAGGGTCATACCATTGTACTCGATGATCATTGCAGAGACTCGAGGTCGCCTACATATCGCCGCACTTATCCAAGCAGGAGTGTTCATGTGTAGCTCTGGCCATGTCAGATGTGTGGTTTATGTCACACTTGAGACCGATCGATTGGCACATTTAGATGGTAGGGTTTTGTTTCACCCATGATATAGCCATGTCGCATTCTTTCAAATTTCATGGAGTGTATGATGATGCGATCGTGGTCACTTTTTCCGCGTGGATTAGAGATCCATTTGCTATATTGTCGTGTTCGTGGCTTACTCACCCTATAGCCTTCATTACTCATGCTCCGCATGGATTATCTCTCCTCCGGGCCGGATTGAGGGCATGATTACTTACCACCCATCGGGCCGTGATGTGTCGGGTTTGACCAGCTTTTTAGGATTTTCATCCTTTTGAGGGGGCAAATAGTCAGTCCGCTTCGCTTCACACCGCTTATCACGGAGGATGATCCAGTCAGATGCCTGCTGGGATCAACGAGAGAGTCGGCCGAAGTTTTTTCGTCACCATCCAAGTTGTTCTCGCAGAGTATTCCGCATGGATGGAGACAGAGATCGATCGGCCGCATGCAGAGTATCCACATGTGCAGGGATTGATTCTCGGACGATGAGGAGCCTATAGAGGAGGCCGACATTCCCATCGATGATTCGATCGGCTGGGTCGCCAAAGATTTGTGATGGATTCTCCCACCCCGAAAAGCCATCAAGTTATTCAAAGATTCAAAGACAAGATTTGGAGCAGAGCTTACATCCGATGACCCATGAGAGAGATCAGCTAGGGCCATGATGTCGACAGCTCTCGATGAGAGAGATACCGCTCGTTAGAGAGGGATGAGGCTAGATCACCAGGATGCATTGATTGTGGAGCTGGATGCCGCCTTATTATCGCTAGGGATGTGGCCATTGCAGATAAGACTTCAGTTAGATCCCAGATGATCATCGGCCTTGCCGACATGAGTGCTTACATCGATGAGCATTATGCCACCATGCAGCTTAGCCTCGATCCGCTAGCTCGTAGATACCCTCAAGTGAGAGCTGCAGCATACCTCCATCTTCAGAGAGGGATGCTATGTTAGATCCGATAGTCCGTGATACACACAGATCTCGTAGATAGCTTTGTATTTTCCTCGCATGCACTAGCTTAGCCATTTTGTCATGTACAACACATATATATATATCAAAAATATATATGTACGGCAGGAAATATATTTTGATTCACTTCCTTTTAGTTACGCCTTGATACTTGCTTGATATTTGCCTGCTTTCTTCGTGGCCTTGTGATCTTGATGCATTCTCGAACTTATCCTCGATAGATGGACATCGAGACGCCGCAAGATCTCTCGAATGGATCATTGATTTCAGATATCCCTACCATCTTGGTGTCTTGGGACCGGTATCTCAGATGGAAAAGTGGAGAGGAGGGTGGTTTTTCCTCTCTCGAGATCGACCGCACTACGATGGTCGCCAAGATTTCTATTTGTGAGAAGCCTAGTTAATTCCATCTCTTATGGGTTGGTATTGTTCTTTCGAGGCACGATCGCAGCTTAGATGGTCACCGAATCTTCTATTTGTGAGAAGAGGTGGGTAATTCCATCCCTTTGATCTCAAACCGATGAAAAATGTGGTGAATCAAGGTTGATCCCAAAGATCGTGTGACAAGAATTTTTGTTCGGGTAGGGGTTAGATCGAACCATGAATGGTCGCCCACGTATCTCCTATCAAGAGGAGATCAAGTCTCGTAGTTCAAACCGTGTAAGAGGTTCAACGTCAATGTGAATGTGAAAGGCGTATGATAGGTGTAGAAATTTTTTTGTTTTTTTTAAGAGAAAGGGTAGAAATGTTTTTGTTGTTTTTTTTTTATCATGACCGCCATATAATATATGGTTGCCTACGCACTCTATCAAGAGGAGATCAGTCGACGTAGTTCCCCTCGTGACTAATCGCAGATGAAGAGAAACGTGAATCCCATGTGCAAAGCTATATCATGGGGAGAAGAAAGTTTGATCCCATAATGGGGACAAACCGCAGTGTGTAAAAAGTTTGATCCCGCCTTCGTGACAAACCGCAAGCGTAGAAAAGTTTAATCCCGCCTTCGTGATAAACCGCAGTGTGAAAAGTTTAATCCCGCCTTCGTAGGATAAACCGTTCAATCCCGCCTTCGTGATGAAATTGTGAAATCCCGCCTTCGTGGATAACCAAAATTGTGAAAGGTTTGAAACGAGAGTAAAACCAGTCGCCGGGCTTGAAGTGTATGTTTCGAGAGGGCGTAAGAGTATATAAAAAAGAGAGGGTTCAAAACCGAATGACCGGTGATTTGATGATCAAAACCAGATGTTTGTTTGATGGTAAACTTCGCATATAGTACCATTTCACTGGTGTCCGAAGTTGATAAGTTGTGGAAATTCATCGCCATCCATTTTCGCAATCCGAGAGCACCTCCCGTCAATACCTCCTCGACAACAAATGGGCCTTCCCGCTTAGGAGCGAATTTTCCTTAGATTGATCTTCGTTGTCAATGATCTTCTTTAAAACCAAGTCATGTTGTTTGAATCGCCGTAGTCGGACTTTTTTCGTCAGTAGGATCGCATGATCCTTTGTCGATATAATCGACCATGGAAGATAGCCGTGGTTCGCCTTTTCGCCTATTGAGACAATGGTGATACCCGCCTTGTACCCATTGGTCTTCACCAACCGAGCATCCATCAATACTCCGAGGGATTCCATTTCCACCTCTACGGGGAGCACCGCCCATCCCATAGGCTAATGAAGTAGGGGTTGCCCCAAAGGGAAGTTCGCATGGAAGTTCTCAGAGGCTAATAAAGTCGAGGCAAGAGGTCGTGCCATCCTTCGTGATCAAGGACATTTTTCGCATGATCTTTTTGATGTTTTTATTAGCCGCTTCAACAAAGCACCATTCATCTTTGGACGGTAGATGATTTGAGTTGAGGTGTTTGATGTGGAATTTTTCGCATAACTCCTCCATCATTTTGTTGTTGAGGTTCTTAGCATTGTCTCGACACAATGACCTCTCGTTGTCCATATCGACAAATGACATTGTTTTCGATGAAAGCAATGATAACTTCTTTAGTAACCCGGGGGAAGGAGGTCGCTTTACCCATTTGGTGAAGTAGTCGATCATGGTGAATATGAATCGATGTCCATTATCGCTTTGGGCTCGATGGGCCCGATCACGCCCATTCCCCACATCGAGAAGGGCCATGGCGTAACTCATATTGTGGAGTTCCTCGAGGGGCGTGGATAGCATTCCCATGAATCGGGCATCGATAGCACCTCTCGACGTGATCATCATGGGGCCACCTTTGAGTGTAAGCCAATAATGCCCCGCCCCGAGGATCTTCGACAAGTAGGGGTCCGCCATGTGAGGGGCACATACTCCACCACGGATCTCATCCACGAGTCTCTCGAAGCTTGGTCTTTATCTAGACATCCGAGGAGACCTAATCCAAAGATCTCTTTGTAGAGTGCATCTCCGCCAGTAGAATTTCATAGCAAGTCGATGAATCCGCCTCTTCTCGCTTAGGCTCGCCTCAATGGGTGTAGATCCATCTCTCAGATACTCCTCGATGTGCATCGATACCAAGGGTTATGGATGGGAGGTAGTTCATCCGATACTTCTCCAACATAATTCCCATAGATCGGGCTTTTTTCAGAGAGCAAACGTGATGCTTGGCATGTTTTCCTTGTCGTATGTAAACCAAGGAGGCCAACATTGCTAACGATTCGCAAAATCATTCCTATTACGAGGAATGTGTAGAAAGGAGATTTCTTTCAACTCCAAAGCCATCTCAGAAACTTGCCGATGGTAAGGCAAAGAAATGTAATTTTTGGTTTGATAGATTCTCGTGGATTATTCGATTACCAATTCGAATCCCCAAAGATAGTTAACCACCGACGCCCATCGAAATGGCAAGTTTTAGCCCCATGATACAACCTTCATACAAATTGTGGTTGTTGGTGCCGATAAACCGTAATTTGACGACGGATATCGCCTCCCTGCACGGATATTAGAACCGCTCCAGCCCAGAGCCTTCTTCGTTAATAGCCCATCAAAATACATTTTCCACGCACGCATGTATGTATCGATCGATGTTGCAAATGAATCACATTATCCTCATCGGGGGAAGTATGTTTCAAGGGTTTGTAGTCCCCTCAAAAGTGTGCGGTGGCCATTGATCCGCAATTCCTCGACCTTTGATAGACTTTTTGCATCACGTAGACGATATCAAATTGTCAGTAGGATCAATCGCCATCCGGACACCGACAATTCAAGATGGGCCATCGAACACATACTTGAGAGGATCCACGCGGATACGAGATGGGTTGTATGACCATGGAGGTAATGTTGTAACCTCATGGAAGCCCATGCTAAAGCACAACAAGTCTTCTCAATCGAGTGTACTTGTGTTCACCGATGTCAATCTTTTGTCGAGGTAATAGATAGCTCTGTTCTCGCCTCTATCATCTTTTTTTGCCTCAAAGATACACCCCATGGCATTGTCATTTATGGATGTGTACATGAACAGGGGAACATCATCCCCGGAGGTACCAAAATAGAGCGTTAATCGCTTGCTCTTTTTAATGGTAAGGAAGGCTTTCGACACTCATCGCTCCATTTCATGGAGGAGTTCTTCCTTATCAACTTGAAGATAGCTCACAAAGTGTCGTGAGTCGAGAAATGAACTCGCTAATGAAGTTGATTCTTCCCAAAAATCCTCGTATTTCCTTCTCTCGTCTCGAGGAATGGGCATTTCCTCGATGGCTCGGATTTTGGTAGATCCAGCTCAATCCCTTTGTGGTCGACTAGAAACCTAGCAACTTGCCTCGACTTAACACCAAAGGCGACTTGGGTGGATTCAACTTCAAGTCAGATTTACGCAACCCGTTGAAAAGTTTTTCGAGATGGTCTAAGTGGTCATCCTCCTTCCGGATTTGACAATGATGTCATCCACATAGATCTCTATCTCTTTGTGCATTAAATCGTGGAAAAGAGCCATCATAGCTCACCGATAGGTTGCCCGGCATCGATGAGGCCGAATGACAACCGTCTATAGCAAAAGGTTCCCCAAGGCGTGATGAAAGCAATTTTTCACGATCTTCCTCAAATAACTATAATTTGATGGTACCCCGCAAAGCAATCAAAAAAAAGGAGTACATGCCCGATCGAGAAAAGATTGTCAATAAGAATGTGGATAAATGGCACGGAAAGCTATCTTTAAGGCAAGCTTTGTTCAAATCCCGTAATCCACGCAGACTCGCACCTTTCCTCCCGGTTTAGGCACGGAACAATGTTGATATCCACTCCTGATATGTAGACACCATGATGATGCCAAACTTTGAAATTGTTTCACAATTTCTTCTTTAACCTTTAAACTCCACTCGTGTTTCAATCGCTCGAAGTTTTTGCGCTTAACCGGCTTGAATCCTTCTTTAATGGGAAGGCGATGAAGAACAATGTCGTGGACAAACCCACCATGTCTTTCATGAGACCATGCAAACACATCCTCGAATTGGGTTAATAGTGCAACCATGTCATTCCATTGATTTGTGGTAAGGTCCGAACCAACTGGATTAGCTTAGGTTTTCTAAGGTTCCAAGATCGAAAGAAGTGGTTTGATCAAGATTGGTTTGGGTTTGTCTCGCGACCCATTCCTTAATCTCCGAGGTGTCTCAATGTCCTCTCGATGTCCATCAAGTCTCGAGTCCAACTTTGCATCAAAGTTACAACCTCGTGGAGAGAAGGCACCTCATCGCAAAAGTACATGCACATCTAAATTCAGAGTCCTCAAACAAAATATGCTTTCACTTAATATATGCAATCGCTCGATCATACAAAAGTGTTAGTATGTACTTGATAAAATAAATCGCTAAGTATCAGTAAAGGAAAGCAAGCAATTAAAGTTATCTATCTACAGGCGTAGGGATTTTTTTCGCCCATTTTACCCTCGTCGACCAATGCATGGAGGCCGCCCAATTGTCGAGGGCAAAGTCCCGATGGATCGCAGTGATGGAAGGATCATCATTGTCCTCCTTTTCCGAATGATAACCACGACATCCGGGCAATCATCGTCTGGGTGTATCTGCTTGTATGTTCATCATGAACAATGACGCGATGCCGCCGCCATCATCAAGGCAATGTCATGTTTACATTTCATTCTTTTCTTCCACTTCGGATCGTGAATCAAGACACTCTCTTTCGCTTTGATTGGCATCGGTTTAGAAAACAAAGATGGCCATAACATGGGCCGCACCTTTATCGAGATCGATCAACTCATGAGGTAAAGGTATAGAAAATCGCCGCATGCGCTAAGCTCGAGGAACCCGCTTGTGCTTACGAGGATTCCCGTGATCGAATCGCGTAATAGCCTAGTCCACTGCTCCAATTGATCGACACTTGGATAGGGTGCTTAATATACCGCTTATCTTTACCAAGCCCTTGTCCAAAGTTGATAACCCAATGACATCATTTTCGAGTGGCCATATATAACCTCAAGCAAAAATCTCGGTATGGGAAGTGGCGCCCAATAGAATGGTATCATGTGGTACTCACTTCCAAAGTATGAAAACCGGCTTGCTCAACTTCAATAAAGTCGATGATTGGTAGAGTCTCCTTGTTCGTGACATTCCCGCCTCGATTCGACAAATGACTAGACTATTGTTGATAATGTATTTGAGTTATGATGATGTAGTGTGGAGGAACGAACGGCCCCAACCATGTGTATCCATGGTCTCCCCATAGCAAAGTTGTATCCTCGAATCTATCTTGAGGACGGAAGGATACATTGAATGTATTTGGACCAATCTCAATTGGCAACTCAATCTTTCCAACGGAATTTCGCTTCGGATCCATCAAAAGCTCGATAACCGTATGGTCGCTTTGGATCCGCTTGAGATCGACATTCATCTTTTACCAAGGTGGCATAATAAGATATATATTTAGAGATGAGCTCCATCTATCAAAAAACTCCACCAAGTATATAATACCGGAAGACAAAACTCGCAATATGCAATGGCTTGAAATGACCGGTTCCTTCCTTCAAAGCAGTATGTCATCATCAATGAAGGATATCACATTGTTGTTGAAAATGTGATCAACCAAATGTTGAAATTTTTCCACATCCACCGATTTTGGCAAGTAGGCTTCTTCCAAAACCTTCAAGAAGATCTTCCGATGATCCTCCTAAGAGAAAACCAAGTCCAAGATAGATATCCGTGTGGAGCTTCTCGCAAGCTTAAAACCACTTTCGCTTCATTCAGGCCCATAGTGCGGAGGAATTTTTCAATCTTTCCATGGGAATCTTCCCTTGCTTCGCAAGTAGGTTTCATAACCCGCCGAGGAAGATACAGTGGATTTTCCTTCACATCAGAAAAGAAGAGTATGAGACGTGGATCCTTCAAATTTCTCCATAATTCCATGGAACTTTTGTGTAAGTCGACAACAGGATATTGTGGTCTCAAAGGTAAAGAAATTGGCTCTCAGTGCGCCACTTTCAAAGGATTGTCGCCCTTTGAGTTGAATTGGTCAGTATGGGAAATACTTTGATAGCCTCATCATCCACTTTGATATAATCTGCATCGATCCCTTCCATTTGGTAGACATGCATTCCCACCCTTAAGTTGCACAAAGGTAATCATCGCTATTTGCAGGACACCGCTATCAATAAGATTCTCGAATGAGATGGCGGAGTGCCCAACATTCTTCTCAGGTTGCGGACCGCGAGAATGTGAATGATATCGACACACTTCATCGTAATTGAAACGTCCCGAATGGGGATTGATTGGAGGGAGAAGGAAAGTAATTCTTCCTTCGCTGATCAACATCCGCGCAGATTCCTCCATAGATTGGCCCAAATAGGTAAATTCCTTCGATTGGCAAAACTCGACGGGCTTTAGCATTTGCTCTCTTCGCAACCTTATCCTCCATAGCTTCGCTTTTCAAGGTGGTGAGGAAGCATTCATAACAAAAAGGAAGGAGATAGCATGCTCCTCGCCCGATTAATCGGTGCGGTGACTTGATGATGGTGGGTCACCAGCCTCGCCAATTGCTCAATTTGTTTGCAAAGAGCTTTCATCTTTCGCTCCATTGTAAATTAGAACTTTTCATAATCCCATCCGTCAACACCGCTTTGATGGTTTGGGATGATTCGCCATTAGAATTGGAACCCCGTCCAAAGGCTCCAACCGATCATGTTGACTCTTCTTCTTCTTTGTGTTGAGGAAGAGGGTTGTTTTGCACATGAGGTTGATCCGGTTTTGTGACCACGATCTCACCATTGTCTATTAAATCTTGGATCTTGTGTTTCAAGGCCCAACAATCTTGAGTATCATGTCCAGTGCTCCAAGCATGATAAGCACACACTCCGAGTAGCATTAAAAACCCTCCCATTAGGGTTGGTCGGTGGAAGAAGATGTGTAATTTTCTTTCGAAAGCAATGTAAGAGCAAGAATATTCTCGAGTGAGTCCCCTAAGGGTGTGAACGCTCGAGGACGCGCCAGATCTCCACCTTTAGGTAATGGAGGATTTCAAGATTGTGATTGAAAAGGGAGTAGTTTCTCCCAGATAGCATGCTTTGATTGCCTTTTTGACCTCAGTAGTATCAAGGAAACATCCTCCTCTTTTTTTTATGGACCCTCCGGGGTTGTTTCCATAAGATCCGGATCGGATGTGCTCAAAGAATGCCTTTTTAAGAGCTGGCTTAGGTCTTGAATTTTACCGACTTCAATCCCATTTCACCCATTTCTCCATGCTTAATCATTTCGTAGAATGGTTTGCTAATACCAAAGCCTAAGACTCTTTCATAGAAAGGAGCTTCTCAGACATCTACGAATGTCACGACCATTTCGATTCATCATGGAAGGAATAACTTGAGCAAAGAAGGCGCTTCCACCTTTGAGCATATACTCTCTTAAAAGACTCATTAGACTATTTTTGACCTTGGTAATTTGATACCTATCAGAGCCATCCGAGATTGAAAATCAGATTGAGTGAGGAAGGCGTGAGCCAGCTCTTCCCAACCATGGATCTTTGAGTTGTCTAACTGTATACCATGAACCAAGCTTTCCCAATCAGACTTTTTTCAAAAACAAATGATTCTCGAGCTTTTCATTTTCCGTGATAAGATCCAAGTTCTCCAATGAACACTTTTAAATGTGTATAAGGATCCCCTAATCCATCATACTTTTCAAAATCGTGGGTTTTGAATTTCTCTCGATAATGAACACCGTGAAATATGC